>JAAIFI010000151.1:0-71737 GCA_011032875.1 Phlebia tremellosa | reverse complement strand
GTAAGTCAATATATTCGTTTGTTTATTTTGCAGATGACGTACCTCTTAGCCCAAGTATTTTGTTTCTCAGCGTGAACTTGCAGAAACAACAGAAAGAATAAACGGGATAAGCATAAATAGGCTCTTCTACACGCTTACACCGTGGGCTGTTAGCTGTCACTCTGAAGCTGTCTCGCGTTCATGAAGGCAGCACTTGGCATGGTGTGTTCACCGTGTCGAGATTCGGCTGATAATTTACCTTTGTTACAGCAGGGCCTTTTTGCCTGGATGATTCAGAGTTTTGCAGACCTTGGTTTCCGGATATCCGTTGCCTCTACGAGTCATAGGGTCGTAAATTACACTCGCATCTGTCAGACTGTCAGACTAAACCTCAGCGGTTGCAGAAACAACCAATCAAAGCTCACTTGGCAATAGCCACTCTATACACACAACTGCACGAGGTAGATATTTCGGGCTAGATCAGCTTGTACTAGGACGTATCGAACTTTATTAGGGGCATAACCGCCGACCCAGTGACTCGGATAACGCGCGAAGAGAAGAGGAGAGATACGAAGATAAGTAGCTCAGTGGTCCGACAATGAGTCAGTCATGACTTCTGCAGTAGTGGCAAACTGTTCAGGTGTGAACAGCGCGAAGATCGATGTTAACATTGCGAGGGAGCTCGTGTCGCCGACAGCCAGCACCAGCCGGCCACTGGGCGAGCACAACATGTGGTCTACCTACTTCAGAAATACAGTTTTTTTGGAGCGGTGTACCCAGGGAGAGGAGGAACAAGTAATCTTCGAATACATTATCAGAACTTGGGTGGAACAGCGGAACGTTTACAAGAATGAAGCTATTGGTGCGGGCGGAAATTCAGGTCGTCGTCCCTAGGCCCATGAAGGGGGATCTTTCGCTAGCTTCTTGGCCTTTTCGAGAAGAACCGCCGCGGTTGTGTTCGGAGATAGGTTGTTCTTCGCGCGGATCTGTTCGCGCCACTGTTCCTCAGTCGTTGCTTCGCCGAAGAAGGCCACTACCATAATTGTGATGTTGTCTTGGCTGCGATCATATCCCTCCGGTGGGTTTATGCAGAGGCCGCAGATGGCATTGCACACTATGCGAAGAGAAATTCCTTCCAATACCAGGGCCCGCACAATGTCGACGATCTGCTGTGACTCCTTCAAAACAGAACGCAAACCTGGGATCGTTCCAGTGTTGTGAATCAAGAGCGGTGCCGATGAACAGGACTGAGACTCACCATCACTACTGAGAACCAGGAACTCGGTATTCTGAGTGAGCTTGTGCGTGGTGATTTGCGGAATGGATATGATAGCTTGATCCTCGACAGGTAACAGAGTAGAGACTTCATCTGGGTAACCGTCATCACGTTTTATGAGCTTCGCTTTGTCGTCGCCGTCTGCAGGAGCCTGTACAGTCTGCGCATTGACAGTAAACGATTTGCCGTCGTAATCTCCGAAAGCTCTAGAGATTTCGCGTGCTAAAGGATTGAATCTCGTCAAAGGGCTGCTATGTAACAAACCGAATGCACTGACTAACCTGCCACTCGCGTTGGTTTGTCTCTGCTCGGACCTTTGGTATTGTGTTTGAATTTTCGAAGTATGCGTTGAGTCTCCACTGGAGAAAGAATTCGTCGGTTCGAAGACCACCAGCAAGTGTAGACAATTCAACGACGTACAAGGATCGGAAACCTTGTGTTTGGTGTCAACAAGAGTCTTGTCGGCTATGCCTTGTTCACTGAGCACAGCCTTGCAGTCACCAACAATTGCCTATGCGATTAAATGAAGTGATCAGAGTAACGAGCTTCGTGGAAACAACATATCATCACGCACCACGATCACCTCGTCAGTTGTGACTAGAGCAGTCACAGCGCAAGCGCCTGCACTGAAAGCCACTTGATTCTGTAGCAATTTATCAGCTGTACAACATGCGTTGAGTAGTCATGTTATTGATGTTAGATAAAAGGGACCTCACTTAACCAGATGCGCTTATCTGTAGCTTCATATGCAGCCTCGAGTGCGGTTTGATACGAGCCATACTTGACAAGTGCATCGGGATCGAGTGTCTTCTTGAGATCTTTAGGGAGCATCTTGGATACAATTTCTGCAATGACATAACCTGGGCTGGGTCCATTATAGTCCGAGTCGCTGAAGTCTAAGGATTGAAAGTGGCCATCATAAACAGCGAATAGTCTTTCTTTCCGAACATCCGATAATTCATCTACGGCATAGAAATCTTCATTCTCTGAACATCGTGTGAGGTACATCCGTACATGTCAATAGTTTTCGAGACTTACTACGTCTGTCGCCTCGACGTGAGGTGACGGCATATTTTATATTGGGTTCCTGGAAGAAACCATGGCCATAGCGATTTGTGGAGTCGCCTTTACAGTTCAAAACAGATCAGGAGACCACACATATTTGCTTGTATATAGGCTGGCGTACCACCTAGAGAGTCCTGCGGCTACCACATCAGAATCAGTAATTGGACACAATCGGAAGCTACGCGGCAAGCGCAGACATACCATAGTAAAAGTTTGAGATGCGAATTGGGGGCTGTCTGTAGGGGTGCCGGGTGTAGATTGCGAGAGGTCCAAAGGGCTGCCCAGTGGTCTAAATAGAGATGAAGCTTTATTGTTCACAGCTTAACTGGCCATAGCTACCATGCCTACCCTCTGTCATGTACCCCTAAAGGACAGCCACAGTCATGGTGGCGCGTTTTGTCCTCTGAATACTGACGCCGCCGCTCAACGATGTGGCGAGGACAGGCGAGGACAAGCGTTTATTGTCTTCTAGAACGGAGAATGGAACACTAGGCCAACAACAGGACACGCGACTACACACATCGGCGAAGATTATGTTGAAATTCTGGGTTGATTATTGCCCTACGCCAGGCCGTTCGCCGCGGTACATGTCCGCAGCCACTGCAATTTCACTGTGGTACGTGCAGCGGCGCAGTGCTGAGCAACTGCGGCCGCGATGAGCTCAGGAATAGATTTGGGCCAACGCTGCGATAGTCGAGGAGGAGGGTCGGTGGCGAACTTTATGTCGGGAACGAGGTTGCATGCCTCCGAGTGTTGCGAAGAGCACGTTTGTTAGCTCCCTCATGGCACTTGTCGGACGATGTGAAGGACGGTCTCGCGGCGGGCAGGGCTGAGAAAGGGGAGGGGCGCCCATCAATGCCGCATCAATGTTCGATCGCGGCGTGCCTGATTGCCGGGTCGGAGGTGGCTGTTGCTGCTGGCTGAGCTTGGCTGAGTTGCAGTGGTTTACTCCAGGTTAGTCTTTTCCTCCTCCGTTAGCGTGTGTATGTCTCCCATATTTTGCAGATGTCGTCGGATACTCTTATCAACATTCGCATGTTCAGTTCTGAATACGTACAGCACCTGCCTTGTTCCCGCAGTTGATCGCGATGGGAAGCGCTCATTGATCAGGCTGCTAGAACGTATATATGCACAAGCTGTCCCTGAGCTAGTGCTTATAACGCGTAGGACACGCTCCGTCCTCCTCCTCCCTCCCCCTATACCCCCAGGATGATTGTCCTCTACCGTTACGTGAAGGCAAAACGGGAGGCAAAAAAGCGAAACCTCGCCGCCGCCACGACGAATCCAGAGGCTCAGTTGGAACCTCAGGAGCATGCGTTCAATGCTCAGGATTCTAATGTCCCTCAAGCACCGCCTCAAGCAGGTCAAGCTCCCCAGGGGCGGTCTGCGGATGACACAAAGAAGCTGTCTTGGATGCTTATGATCATGGCTGCTCTCGCCATTCCCGTGTTCCTCGAGACCCTGGATTACACTGGTAAAGACTATTCACACACGTTCGAAGTCTCAGAACTGATGTTTACATCTCCATCAGTCGTCGCAACGGCTCAAGTGCACATCGCGGTAGGTCACATTGTCAAACTCGCCTGCATAGATTTACTTATTTCCTCCAAGTCGGTGTTCAACAGGCTTGACTTACAGAGGTAGGTAGAGCCACGCTCTGCGTTACGGTGATAAAGACTGATGAAGGGCTCAGTTACATTGGGACTGTCTACCTGCTCACGTCCACGGTCTTCTTGCCGCCATTTGCCTCTGTATGCGACATCTTTGGGAGGCACTGGGCTCTTCAGCTTTCCCTCCTCCTGTTTGCCGTAGGCAGTGCTATCAGCACAGGCAGCCACAACATGCCAACGATGCTGGCTGGCCGAGGGGTAGCTGGTATTGGTGCGGCTGGACTCCTTGCAGTAAGGACGCTAATGCTAGGTATCATCATTGTACTGACCACGTGCTCCAGGTTGTTCGTATCATTCTGACAGACTCCGGGTCGATGAACAATGTCGGCTGGCAGCAGTCCATCTTGTTCCTGCTGTACACGATCGGCTATTGTATTGGTCCCTTCATCGGTGGTGAGCTTGTCTCGGTGTCCTTCCGTTGGATCTTCGCTATCAAGTAAGTCCCGTTCTGATCGTCATAGATGTGAGATTTATCTTAAGCTCTCTCGACCAGTCTTCCGTGCTGCGCCGTAGCAATGGTCATGGGCTTCTTCTTGCTTCGCGGAAGGACAAAGGGACCGCAGCTGAACCCCAAAACTGGTGACCTACCCAGTTCACACAGGCCGTCGAAGGTGCAACGCTTTGTGGACAGGTTCCTGCAGATTGATTGGATCGGGACAGCTCTATTCCTCGCAGGCGGCGTGCTTCTGTTACTGGCCCTCAATTGGGGGTCTACGGAGAAGTGGAAAGAGGCTAAGGTCATCGTGTGTTTCGTTGTCGGTGGGCTCTGCATCATCACCTTCATCGGATGGGAGGTCTTCCTGGAACGTGAAGAGGAGGGGACCATCCAGACATCCATACGACTGCTCAACGTCGACCCGATGATACCGATGGAGGTGTTCAGGTCCAGGAACATCTGCATCGTGCAATTTGGGACGTTTGTCAACGGTATGGTCATGCTCGTCATGTTCTACTTTGTCGCTATCTTCTTTGTGATCGTCACTGGTTTATCGCCGACAAAGTCTGGCGTGCAGCTGATCTACTTCGCGCCTGGAATGGTAAATCTCGCTTCTGTCCGTGTTGTGGAACTCAAAGTCTGATTGAGACGTCCATTAGGGAGGGGGCAGCTTGATAGCTATGCAGCTTCTCAGACATACAAAGCAGGTATGTTACTCCCAGTCAGTATGCATGAGCATGGCTGACATCTATGCCGGCCCATTAGCCAAAGTACCCTATCGTGCTGGGTAACGCTGTCTCTGCCGCGGCCTTGGGCCTCATTTCCATGGGTATGAACGAAAACAAGCAGAACCTCGTGAACGGGTATGTTGCATGTCTATCGGACAATAAGACGCAATGATCTGACGTCGCTCTCGACAGGTTCATGGCCATGGCAGGTGTTGGCACTGGTTTGTCCATCGCGCCCCTCGCCGTCCAAGCGCGATTCTCGCAGCCAGAAGAGCGCAACGCGGTAGTCTCCGCCCTAACACTCTTTGTGCGTCCTCAACTTATACCATACATATGGTCCTTGTGTACGAGCTTATACAATCAACATAGTTCCGCTCCTTCGGCGGCACCGTGGGCCTCGCACAGTGCGGTGCGGTGCTGAACGGGAAGGTCAACAGCTACATCGCAAATCTGATCCGCTCGGGCGCGATCTCGCTTGCCGACGCGTCCGCCATCGCATCCGCGTCGAGCAGCAGCCTCACCTCGCTGGACAGCATCAACGCCCTCCCGCCAGACGTGCAGACCGTCGTGCGCGAGGCATTCCGGCAGGGCTCGCGGTATGCGTTCATCTCGCTGATCCCATGGTGCGGCGTGGCGTTCGTTACGTCGCTGTTTCTTACCCACGTCCGAGAGCGGACCCGACCCCTGGACGCGCCTGTGCCGGTGGTGGATGAGATGAAGACGGTGCAAGGGACGCCTAATCTGGATAAGGAGGAGGACATGATCACTGAAGCTCGCACACTTCAGAAGCTCTGATCCCGCAGCTCAACGTTAAACATTAAGGATATTGGATGTGGACTTTTGCGTAGGTCTTTATATATACCCTCTATGTCGGGGATGTCGCACCAGCCCGAGACATTATGCTATTGTTTATAGCAATTATTACCTTTTCCTGCTGGGCTATATGAGTCGACTAATGTCCATCGCACTAAGAGTGTGAACCTCGTTGATTGTTGAAATGTCCCGACTCCAATACCGACATCAGTATGTACTACGTTCTTAACACTCATCGCAATAGATGTCCAACGCGTAGTCAGCTCTCTTACACCTTCACATCCTCAAACGGATTCTTCTCATCCGAATATGCGCCTGCGCCTTCGTACCCTGGGACCCTCTCATCCTGCGGGTTGTACTCCGATCTGTTCATAGGACCACCGGGTGCCCAAGGGCCACCTTGGACAGGTACCTGCTGCGGAGGAGGTTGGTAGTAGTTCCTCGCAGGGTCTTGAGGAGGATTGGCAATGAACTTCCAGAGCATCTGTCAGATATGAAATAGCACCAGGTCAACGTGAGACTCACGGGCGGAACATTTGCACCGGATTGGTAGTACGAAGGACCTGGGGGAATGTAGACGACGAGTTTCTGTGCACAAGATGATTAGCCGCAGTATGACTGGAAATATCGTGAGACGTACAATGGTCTTGGTGACGACGCCTGGCATCTTCATGCGCAGCGAAGGAACTGCAGCTCCAGGTCGAGCCGCGCGGTCCTGCGCCTCGTAGTTTTGCAGCATTTGGTTGACTGCTTTCTTGCCCTAGAGAGCCGTCAGCACCCTGTTACCTCGAGGCAGAGAATAATGGCGGCACGAACAGAGTTCTTCCATACATGCATCGGAACGAAGACGATTAACATGAGTGCAACCCATGTCGCGAAACTGATTAACCGCGCTTTCCAGTAGCGATCAAATCCGTCATTGTGAACGAAACCATCCCTATCTATCTCGATGTCGTCTGAACCTGGAAGATTGTCCAATGCGATGAAGTACACCGCGATAGGTGCACCAAGGAGGAGGCTGTGCGAACATGCCAGATGAGTTAATTGCACGGGCATGCGCAAAATAATGAACTTACACGAAGGAGACAATCAGCCATGTCCATTCGAAACCTGGCTTGTAGTATCTCGATGCCTTCTTTGTGATAGCAGATATACGGGGTCCCCAGATATCCTGCGTATACTGTAAGAGAGTGTCAGCCTTCGCGTTCACTTTGCGTCAGCCAAGCTTCGATACATACGAAACGCTGGAGTTCAAATGGAACCGCAGGAGAAGGCTCTTGATTGGCTGTGAAGGTCTAAGATGAGAAGAGTAAGTTATAGCTTCCGTTCCATCACCATTCTACGCGTACCAGGATGGTAGGCCCTGATATCACAGAGACTGGAGCGATATAGTACGACATTATAACCTCTGGCTATGAACGAACGAAGAAGTTATCGATGTACGGTTTCCTGAACCGAGTGGGAAGTGGAACAATACAACGAGGGACGTCGAGCCGGTCGACAGTGGGGAAGCAAGAGTGAACAATGGCCCAGGGGATACACATCAGTAGTCGCAGCCATATATACGAGACTGCGATCGGCGGGCATGGTTACGGCTATGCACCTTGCTACCCACGACTAATTGACCGAAACGCGCAGCGCGCCCAAAATTGAAACCCATCACCGCATCACCCAATCTTGCATATATCTCAAGGATCAATCGGGTAGACTTAGCATCATTGTGTTGCAAGGGTGAATCGGTCAAAGGGTGCTGTCCATGGACTACTCCTCTGCGTGGAGTAAAGACTTCTTTGATAATACGGTTGTAGAGTACAGCGAGGTCGCAAGCTCACCGGGTCAGACCGTTCGCATGGATCCTATGGGCAGTCGATACAGCCTCATCCCAAAGTACTCCCGCGTGGCGCCCCAACGTTCACCGCTATTCGCAAAGACATCGACATCACTCCAAGAAACATCGATACCAACGTCGGCTAGGTGGAGTTCGGAAACATGGGTGTAAACGTCGTAGAAGAGAGCGTCTGGCATACACATCAGTAAGAGGTTGCAAAGCAACATGATATCCCAATGCACTGCTCACTTGTTGCTCCCAGCCCATGGAAGAAGCTGAACCTCGACTCCGGTCCTGCAAGCAAGTCGGGGACTGAGCCGAAGAACTCGTGGAGATCTAAGGTGATAGTCAAGACACTACTGTCAACGGAAGGCACTGAAGGATACTGACCCTTATAATCCTCCGAGAATGTGTCGGTATAGATGACGTCAAACCCGCCTACACCGAGTAACTCGTCGCTGTCGATGAAATCCTGCCACTTCCCCTCAAGGATTTTGACACCAGGTTTCTCGTACCATCCGAGTTCCTTCATGTGCCGGAGAACGTCCGGATGTGGTTCGATAATGACATGCTGGGCAGGTTTCACGGGAAGCTGTTGGAAGAAGGTATCGATCTGCGATTTATTTAGCTAGATGACGGTGTGAGATTAGGAACCGGGACGCACGATTCCGAGCCCAAAACCAACGTTGAGGACCTTTAACCCATGCCCGAGGTTTTCGTGGTCATTGCAAAGATTTTTAACGGTTTCTTGCACTTGGTACTATCTCACTTAAGCGTCGAGTGACAGTGGACAAGAGAAGGAGCGTACTGATGTCACGTTCCCATCCCATCATGACACCAACTTCCTCTCCACCTTCTAACTGTAGAAGGCATATCTCTTGACCGTGCTTGTCCTTGACATAACGTAGATGGGACGCCAAAAACGCGTCAGTGGAAGCCGCCGCAGAGGTATCAGTTGCCTTGAGGACGAGAGACAAGGGTGAATCTGCCGGTGTATCCTTGGACGACAGTAGAGTCAACAATAGTTCTAAACGGCCTATATTAACAACTATCAATTGTGATTGGTATACCAGTCTGCTTACCTGATCTAATCCCAGCATCTCGGATGATCATGTACGATTCTTCATCGTTCATCGACAACGCAATGTCTCCTGCGCTATTATGCAGGTTGTCCACTTATCATAAAACATGAATGTGTGTACACGCGTTGTGATCATCAACTCACCTGCATTCCAAAGTGCGCCCTTTTCTATGAGGTATCTCACGATCTTTGGATTCCCTACATACGCTGCTGCATGCAAAGCTGAGGTGCCCTCATCGTCTTGAAACCAGAGCGGGGCGTCGGCATCAATCTTGGCTTTAACGACTTCGAATGAGGCTCTATCGAGGATGGTTGATATCAGGTCCTGGCCGAGAGTGACGGCTTCGAGAAGATCGTCATCTAACTCGCCGTTGTGCTCATTGTGAGATAGTTCCATAGAGCTCCCACCGAAACAATGTGGTGTAGGACTACCACAAAAAAAATCGCAGCTCCGGAGTCCGGACTCGAAAGTAATCATAGGCGCTTGTTGACGCGCGTAATTCGATTCCTCATCGTGGCAATTACTGTAGTTACAGTCGAGAATGGTAAGTGTCCGCAACATGTCGTCTACGAGTGAACATCTCCTCGACAGAATAGCTGGTAGTAGTGTCCGCTTCTGTCTAACGCACCAGGACGGAAGGTCGCTGAGCAAAATCACACTCTTCTGAAGCACTCGGAATGTCGCGCTTGTCTACCCCGGGCCCGCCGTTCTGCACGAAAGAAGTCAGAACAATCGGCAAAAATGACTCGGGAAAATCAGACGTACAGTCAGTGCGAGAGGATCGTGAGTCGATCGGGTAAGTACACCCGACTTGCGATTATCCGCTGTCTGGTTTATGTCGCTTACGCCCGCCTTCGTCCTCATCTGATTCATTGAGGTCAAGCTCGATATCCCACACAGGGCTTGGGGGGCGTTTTCTAGGATTTGAGGGGCCCCCAGGTTGCGGAACCGTTTCTGGAGGCTCAGGGGAGCTGTTTAAGTCAAGTTCGATATCCCATTCTGGATTAGTCTCCTGAGCGCGGAGAGAAGGGGAGCGTAATCCCAGTAGGTTTGCTCCTGAGTTTGTAGACCCCTTGTCCTTCTCTTTTCCCTTGCTATTTTCCACAACGGTCGTCTCAGAATCTGGTCCGGCTCTTGTAGATTGTGACTGGAATGACAATGCGCTTGTAGCGTTGTTGCGAAAGGGTTTCTCGAACGCGTCTTTGATTCTCTTGACTTTCACTTGACCAAACCCAGGCAGCTGCAGGAGCTGATCAGAACTTGCGCGCGCGATGTCGGCAAAACTCTGAGAACAACGCGGTCAGAACACCGTCGTCATATAGCGTTGCAGTAATAACGCACACCGATAGATGTACGCAGGATCTCGACGTCTGTCTTGTTGACTTTGCTAATACTGGTGAGTGCAGTCCGCAACATTGAATGGTAATCTTTGTCCACGCGCTCCTTGATTAAATCCGGAGGTTTGTGTTCAAACTGCTTGAAAGTCGAGAGATAATATCCAGCTTCCTCCGCACTGTGAAGAGGGTTTTAGTTTCCGACGTACTACAGGACTATCTTTCGAACGTACTTCCAAGCAGTCATGATAGTAATATTATTTATGAGACATATCTGCGGCCATACTTAGGTTTGAATTGCGTGATTACACAAGCTATGGGATGACATGCCTTCGTTAATTCACGTATTGGATCTTGATGTTCGCTCTGCCGTTACTATAGGTGACTCGTGAGGGAATCACAGATCTTTGACGCACTTACCACATCACAGACGAGCAGCAGCACTCGAAGGTTATAAGACACTCCTAGTCGTTCAATACGTTGATGAATATACTCAGGGTGTAGTCTGTGGTATTTCAAACTGAGAGCCCATCAGATTGAGCTCGAGTTCATATGAACTAGCCCGCGCACCTTAGAAATAACACACCCGTTGTCCGCCCGACCTGGTAGTCAGCGACAATCTCTCCAAATTCTTTACCAACATTCCTAATACATTCCAGGACAGGGTTCCCTCTCTGCATTTGAGAGATTAGACGTGTTTCATTAAGGAGTGCGAACAGATGCACCTGAGTCGGGTTCACGATGATATTATTGCCAGTGCCTGGTACGACGACTGGAGGCTTTATAGGCACCACTACTCCGGGTGTTGGTCGTGTTTCATTTGGCTTGGTCGAGGTCGACGCCGTCGCCTCCATGGATGTACGAAGGGAAAGTTGAATATAGTCATGAACGCCGCGACTCGCGTGCCACTGCCAGGTGCTGCCGCTCGGCCTCGCGCTTATATGATTCTCTCGCCACCACCATCATCTCGCGCTCCCATGGTGGTGGGAGTGCACTGCACACAATGGATGCCGAAACTTACGCCTTGTCGCCCTATCTTTGCTAATCTGCTCTAGATGATGCGTGGAGTCAGTTTCTCAGTGAGCACATGCTTGTGAAACCATCACCTTGATAAAAGCCGTTATCTGCACGGACGCTGTTGTGTTGGAACCTGTCCACTCCATCGCTCTCTTCGCTGGGTGGTGTATACACGCCTCCATGGAGAAAAGTCTCCCGACTTACGTGCCTCAGCTGGGGCTAACGCGTTCACAATCGAGGCAAAAGTACGCGCGAAGCTGGCGACTGCTCTTGTTGTCAGCTCTTCTAGTGGTCGTCGTGTTGTTTCAGTTGTCATTCCAACTCAACTTTCTTGGGGAGAAGCACTCTAAGATCCCTCTGCATGCTTTTGAAACTCTCAACAAATGCAAATTGTTGAATGTAAAGCCAGGTCCTCCTCCAGATTTCAATACGCGTATCCAGTCAGACAGGTTCGTTCCCGGCACCAAACCCACTCTGATCAAGGTGAGTAGTACATATATCCTCCTAGTTTATGATGTAGGTTTTGAGGTCTGAGTTGTTTCTTAGAACGCGACCATATGGACAGGACGCGTGGAAGGACTCGAGATCATCAAGGGAGACATCTTACTTGATCAGGGTATTATCAAGAGTGTGGGAACCATCGAGGGCCATGTTCTTGCTGGTTTCGATGATCTTGTCACTCTGGACGCCAATGGTTCATGGGTATCCCCTGGGTGAGCTGCATAGCACTATTAACACAGGGTTTCTGGTACTTACCTGTATTTAGAATTGTTGACATGCATAGTCATCTGGCGGTGGATGCCAGCCCTGCATTACGAGGTGCTAACGATGGAAACTCTCGTAAGGGACCCATCCTGCCGGTGCGCGAATTTGTTTCATGACTTACCTCGTCATTCACCATCAGTTACCATCAGTGGCTCCGTGCACTGGATGGCTTCAACACCCACGACGACGCCTACAAGCTGAGTATCTCTGGAGGTGTCACTACGGCATTAGTATTACCTGGTTCTGCCAATGCTATTGGTGCGCACTTCGATATGTATCCTATTCATCACACTATCAACTCGCCGTACAGGTGGCCAAGGTGTAGTCATCAAACTTCGCCACACTGCGGAACGATCGCCTACTTCGATGTTATTGGAGAATCCGTATTCTACTAACGAGACGGAATACAACCCTTCCGTCAGTTTTAGGTGGAGACAGATGAAGTGAGTCAAGAAGAACAATCGATATGAACTGCGTTGACGCTAGCGGTGCATTCTTTAGACATGCTTGCGGTGCGTACATTCGGCGGAAAACGTTGATATCTGACTGACTGTTGACAGGGGAGAATCCTGGTGAAACATGTTTATCTGTGTGTAACCTTGATCGGTGACTGAACGTTAGGCAGATAGAGTATATTCCAACACTCGGATGGACACAACTTGGGCTTTTCGTCAGGGGTAAGTTTTTGAGCACTTTGAGTTTCGTCTCGTTGATGAGCAATGTTCTAGATACGACAAGGCACGTCAGATAAAGATTGAACAGGATGCGTACTGCCAGAAAGCACTGGCGGGTCAATGGGATGGACTTGCTCCTGAATTCCCAGAAGATCTTCAATGGGAAGCATTAGTTGACGTCCTTCGAGGCCGGGTAAAGGTGCGTTCACAGCATTGATGCCGTAAAATCTCTGCTACAATCAGCATAGGTGCACAATCATTGCTACGAAACCGTAGATCTGGACGACATGGTCCGAGTGAGTGTGTGATCACTAGTCCTTGTTTGCAGACACATTCAAATCCCATTTCCAGATCACCAATGAATTCAAATTCTCTATAGCTGCTTTTCACCACGCACACGAGACCTATCTTGTCCCTGACACCCTAAAGGCTGCTTACGGTACTTGAATCGAAGTGATGCGGTCACTTGTCCACTCATGATGATTTATTCGTAGGACACCCTCCGGCATCTGCATTATTTGCAACCAATGCGCGTTATAAACGTGAATCCTACAGAGGTTCAGAATTTGCCACCAAAATCTTAGCTGACAACGGGCTGCAAGTAGTCATGAAGGTAAATAACTCTCAACTCATAGGGTGTCTATTCACAATATGACCGAACTTTTCAGTCAGATCACCCCGTGCTTAATTCTCGACACCTACTCTATGAAGCCCAGCAGGCTCATTACTATGGCTTGGATGGCAATCTTGCACTTCTCGCTGTGACTGGGACGCCTGCACAGGTTATAGGACAAGACCATCGTGTTGGCTTCATCAAGAGTGGTGCGTGATAGTTTGTCCAGCCTATCCAACCCATCTGATGAACGAATCAGGTTACGATGCGGGTAGGTTCTTCGCCTGTAAAGCCGTTATCAATTTATTGAGTAACATTTCTAGATATTGTACTCTGGGACAGCCATCCTTTGGCTCTGGGAGCAACTCCTCAGCAAGTCTGGATCGATGGAATTGCTCAAATATCCTCTCCCCATGTTGTACCCAAGCCGAAGTCGTTGCAGCGTGCACCGGAAACTCCAGACTTTGACAAAGAAGCGTCGGAGGTGCTCGAGTATGACGGCCTACCTCCCCTAACTCCGAAAGAATCCATAGATTCTCAACTAGTTCTCACCAACGTTAGTGGAGTGTTCACGCGCACTATTGATGATATCCAGGAAGTCTTCAGGGCCCAGAGTGAGCCAGGAGTTGTGGTCATTGAGGGCGGCCACATAGTATGTTACGGGGCGACAGCGTCTTGTGGACATCATCTCTCATCGTCGCCACCTCGTTCCATCGATTTGGAAGGTGGATGGATATCCCCAAGCCTCTTGTCATTCGGTTCCCCGCTTGGTCTTGAAGAGATCATGGGAGACGCATCTACCTCTGATAACTGGGTCCCTGATCCTCTGATTCATGATGCTCCGGAGGTCGCAGGAGGATCTAGTGCATTGATTCATGCTTCGGATGGCTTACAATATGCCACAAGGAACGCACTGTGAGTGATACAACGCCTTCTTCGTTTTCAAGTCTGATTGAACATGTCAGTATCGCATATAAATCGGGTGTCACTGTTGGTGTGACCGCTCCGAAGTCTGCTGGATTGGTATCAGGTCTAAGCGCTGTATTCTCCACTGGCGCACAAGGAGACGGTCTCATTCAGGATGTGGCTGCTCTCCACGTCAATATCAAACATTCCGATAGTCTCCCAAGCGTCAGCACTCAGATCGCCGCACTCAGGAATCTGTTGCATGGCTCGGCGAGTGGGGAACTGGGATCGTATTTCCAGAAAGTCAGAGATGTGTGTATTGATTTGTTCGTTTAAATTCATGCTGTTGATTTGTATTCCAGGGAAATCTACCTCTTATAGTGAACGTACACAACGCAGATATCATGATAGCCCTTCTTCGCTTGAAGAAAGAGATAGAAGAGGAGTTGACCACAACTCTGAAGATAGTTTTCTCTGGCGCTACGGAGGCCCACCTTTTGGCTAACGCTATTGCGGACGCCGACGTCGGTGTAATCGTGTCGCCCTCTCGGCCATATCCCAATGTATGGGAAAACAGGCGGATGTGAGTACTTGGATCGTGCTATAATTGCAGCCACTGAAATATTACAGCTTGCCTGGACCTCCCACTACTGCGCAAGGGGCCATTGCTTTACTTTTGTCGCACAATATCACAGTAGCTATAGGAGTTCCTCAAGCTTGGGAAGCAAGAAATACAAGATTTGACGCTGCTTGGGTGCGTAATCACTTCAGGGTCGTGAATTGTATTTACTCAAATTCTGCATAGGCTGCCCTCGAAGCAGGCGGCTCTATCTCGACGAAAGATGCCCTTGCTCTAGTGTCAACTAACCTTGAAAAGCTTCTGGGCGTCAGCCAGGACAAGCTTGTCCCGGACCTCGTCGTGACCAAAGGTGGCGATTTGTTTGGCTACAAGAGTAAGGTCGTGGCCGTCATATCCGGAGCCAGAGGCGTAGTAGACCTCGTATAATTATCGTACAAACAGAAACAGATCATATGAGGACGGGACAATGCTCCCGTGCAATAGCAGCGTTTATGATACGCCAATTGTTACTGACCATTCGTGCGCATTGTCGGGTTTGGAGTGGCGGTGAGCATTTTCGTGACAAAATCACATATGGCGGGGAATGCACTGATTATGAGTTTGGTCGGTTTCGGCTCATCTGCCGCACGGTCGGTATTGTCTCAGAGCGAAGATCGAAAGCTAATGCTGCGCACCTATTGAAATGATCTTTCCATGCCTCTTCGCGAACTTGCCGCCATCCAACAGGAATTGATGGTTCGTCGGGACTGCAACGAATGAGTGCTGAACAGAAAGATCAGAGCGGGTAGGGATGTATAGTATTCCGTGCGACAAACCTGGTAATACCATTGACGCAGTTCTCCTTGGTCTTTCGGGGTGGTCGGTATATGGTAGGTGCCTACGACCTGCACGACGCCGCGCACAGAACGCAATACACTCGTCGCTATCACAATAGCTGTTAGATAGGACTATAACATCATGACATTAATCTGAACTCACATCTGTTCTCAAGAAGATACATGAGGCTATGGCATCCTGGACCATGACCGATTAGAATAACGCGGCGTGCTTCAGTCAACCTTAATTGAAGCACAGATCAAATTTAGAACTGGGAGTTTGGAGTAAATTGCGCACGAGACATAATTATCCCATAAATAAACCATCACGTCTCCTGAGTAATCGTCTTTCGGGCTACGATGTCGCAACTAGAGGACGGCTTAATATCAGCTATTCAACTCATTTATAGCGGGCTATACCTTTGAAGTAACAAAAGGCTTTGGGAAGACATTCACGTCGAGGAGCGCATATCCTGACCCCTTGGCCCAGGTAATCAATTCCTTTGAAAAATCGATCTGCAGGAATCTTGAGTCAATACACTACTTCACAGAATATTGCAAGATGGTACCCACCATGTACGAATGTTCCAGTTTTGGATTACACGTTGTGACAGAGTCCAGCTCTACGCGCAAGTTACCACTAGGAAACGTTAACAAGAGCCCTTGTGAAAGATGATATAACACACAATTCATGTACAAATACTACCAGAGTTTGGTTCTCCATGATGTCCTTGCTGTAGGAGATAATCAGCGTGATACACGCCACGGATAGATAAATGTCTTACGTGCACGATACTTGTGCAGAGAAGCGGTCTTCCAGAGCAGGGCTAACGAAAGGTATTTGGAGCATTTCGTGAGTTCGGAACAGGTACTCCTGCCTGTGTGCCTTTAGCAACTCTGTCGAGACGTCAGGTTTCATAGCGGTGACATCGCAAGCTATACTGACCGGGTATTGAGAAGGTGATCGGTTCCACTTCTGCAAAACACATGGTAAGTAAAGTCACAGGAGCTCAGCGTATCGACATGCCTTCCCGTGGTTCACAAGCCTTGGGATTGACGCTCTTCCAGTACTTGCTCTGCTCCGTGGCGACTTGCCATACGGTCTCTGTAGCGATCTCTGATGCTACCATGGGTTCAAGTGGAGGGGGAGCTTCGCCAAGAATGACTTTTGTCACCGCGAGGGAAGACGATGAAACGGCATCCAGGCAATACCCGCCCTTCCAATAAAGTTTCAGCGCGTGCGTTGAATGATGAATGAACACAAGCCTACCTCAAGAGCAACGACGAGCTTCCCGCCTGCTAGACCCGACAGCATGTGCGTCATATGAGCGTACCCAACTGGTGTTACATGACACTCTCCTAGATCATCTCCTTCAGCAGCATCAAATCCAGCAGAAACTGTACAATAAAAGTCAGCCGTTGAGTACAAATTGACAGGATTTTCTTACTGATCACTATTTCGGGGGCAAATTCCATGGCTATTGGCATAACTATGGATTGAAAGGCGTGGAGATAATCTGCATCACCCATGCCTGCCTGAGGCCATGGAATATTCACAGAGCTGAATAGTTTTAGAAAAAGGTCATCCATCTAGAGGCTGATCACTTACTATCCCAGACCAGCACCTTCTCCGCATGAGATCATGCTACCGAAAGGCCCGTTTGGATAATATTGACCATTCTCATAGCGATGAAGTGAGATGTAGAGAACCGAAGGGTCGTCGTAAAAAGCACGCTGCGTGCCATTACCTGAAAAATCATCAGTGAATCCGTCTACGGATATATTGCTTCCTTACCATGATGAACATCCCTAGATACAAAGTCAGTCGATATAGTGCACCGTCATTGATGCAGTATGCTTACCAGTCAAGAATCAGTACTTTACGCAGAGGAGTCAACTGCTGCATAACTCTAACCGCAATTGCGACGTTGTTAAAAAAACAGAAGCCCATATGTTCATCTGGTTCGGAGTGGTGACCAGGTGGGCGAACGATCGCAAAGGATTTTTTCACGATCCCCCGGGCTACCGCGAGTGTGGCTTCGATCACACCACCACAGCTAAGCCTGGCTGCAGTTGGAGTGAAAGGATGTACGTATAATGAAAGCTCAGTGTAGTAAGCCTCTGAGTCTGCAATATCTTGATCGGTCATGTCTAGATAATAAAGAAAAGTCAGTTATTGGTTTTATTGACGTCATCGAACTTACTGCTGATGGCCATGACTTTATCCCAGAGGTGTTCGCTATGAACCAGCAGGACTTCGTCGCGTTCCGCCATCCGAATGGGGAGCTTCTTCATCTTCGTAAGTAGATTGGCTGTGTTGAGTGTGTCATGAACACCCTTGATACGTGCAGGCTGTTCTGGGTGGCCATGTAGACAAGAATGCATCAACATTTTACTATCATAAACATATCCGACTTGAAAATCCGATGCACGAGGTCGTCGCGCGGGAACGGAAGATGCGCGACGCTGAGGATGGCCATCTTCAAGGTGCAGCCGTGAGGACGAAGCGGAAGTGATTACACTTGCAGCGTCGACGTCCATCTTCGGCTCGCCTGTGGCCTGCATAGCTTGTAGAGAGTGGGTAGCGTGTAAGTGGTGAGGATGGACTTCTTGCTGGACCTCAACTGTTTTCAAGCACGAACTTGACGCGAACTGCTGAGCCAAGGAACGTGACACTTTGGTTATGAGATTTACAAGGACCCCGGTCACTGGAGCAAGTGCATACCTACAACAGTAATTTGAACATGTTAGTTTTTTCATACTGGAGTATGTTCGCATCAATCACCTCGAATTTTGCGACTCCCTGTTGATATTCACCACAGAGGTAGAACAGAAAGATAGTCTAGAGACAGTCCCCAGGTGTTCCGGGTGACCGGGTCCGTGCCAAAAGAGGAAAACAGGCGCCCGCAGACCGATTTCGCGTCGGCCGCTGCGCTTCATAGACTTGAACGCACACCGTTAGTGCGGTACGAACCAAACCACCTCTTGCCCCTGGCTTTGATTATCCGTCTGATGCTCAACTGAGTATACCCTCGAGGAAAGATACCGCATGTATCTCCACGCCCTATAGGAGCTCAGACCGCAAGATACCCACCGCCGCCTGCATGCAACACACGTTCCATTCTCCAAGACCACTATGCTCAACTACAAGCTCTTGATTGTCTGTGTTTGCATCGTAATAGTTATCAGCTTGTACCTATTCTTTTGGAACCGCTTCGTTGGATATATCCTCGGTCGACTCTTTCGTCTATGGTTCTGGAATCAGGGAGAGTCAAGCGTGTGGTTAGACATCGGCGAGTTCACTCTCCTTGGCTTGCTCTCTTGACATAATTAACGTCGTAACCAGGGTCTATCCACTTCTCATTACTCACTGGAAGGATATTATTCAAGGACCTACATTACCATTCTAGTAACCAGACCATCAGAGTCGTGAAAGGACAGATCAGCTGGCGGTATTGGATACGAGTTCCAGCTGGAGAAGAGGATTTGAGTCATGCACGGGTGATGGGAGAAGATACTGGTTGTAAGTTTTGTCATGAATTGCATGACCTGTACTCTGATCCTCTCGCCTCACGTCATTATCCAGTGAAGACCGAGAAGAAGGCTGCTTTATCTTGCCGGCTGCATCTCTCAATGCAGGGTCTAGAGTGGTTCATCTACAACAGGACGGCTGCATACGACAGCATTGTTAATGCTATGGACTCTACAACCAATGACCCAGGTGAAAACACCAACATTCGCCCTAGTGCAGATGGTATCAGCTCCTTGCGCAAGATATTCAGCTGGTCCTCCGCAGTCCCAGATCGTACGTGACTACAAACCGCAAGCGTATAATATCATTGATGGTCGTCATGTTTTATATGTAGCTATCCGTATGGGACCCCCGGTCTCTCTGGTCTCGTCCATAATCACTTGGACGCCTGGTGTTGTCAAGAAATCGCTCGCTTGGGGCAGAGGTCAGTTGCCAAATCTAGACCCCAAGGAACTGCTCCCTATCAGCATCGATGTAACCAAGGCTGCCATCGTAATTGGAAATGCTGCAACTCCTACATTACTTGTCACAGAATTCCAAAGGTCAGAGGGTACCTATGGAGTCGTTTCGGTACGTCTTTACGCTGAAATGGTGGCTTTCTCATTCTCATCAATCACAGTCACGCTCGAAGTATGATCTATACAAGCATGTTATGAATCTCATCTTCCAGAACGCGTCTCTGTGCTATGTTGATAATCCCGACTACGACGGCAACATAGTCTCTACGGGAGAGAAGCTACACGAGAACATCCGTAGATCTCATGCTCGCCCTCTTCGCGCGTTTTCTTACCTTTCGTTCGGTGCATTTGCCCAACTTTGGCGTCGTCTCAAGTTGTGGACCATCGTTAGCAGGCGAGCGAGAATCCAAACCTTTGGCATGCACGCCGCCGTGCCAAACCCTGCCTCGTGGAATAAACGCAGAGCTCGTAAAGTCCTAGAAGATGAAACACCGCTCGGTGCAGATTTCTCGACCATGGAATACGGCAAAGAGACAAAAATCTTGGAGGCTCCGACCTTGGAATTGCTATATTACGCGGATGCTGTGGGAGTTGTGCCTGAAGAGCCTGAGGTATCTGGGGCAATGGAACCAGGAGCCGATCCCTTCGACATTGGCAACGGGGATTTACCACCCGAATGGGGAATTGATATAGCCATCAGAGGTGGCTTCCTTAGATATGGTCCATGGGCAGACCGTCAGCGGTGAGCAAGGTTTACTCGATTCATGCACTTGCTCTAAAGATTCCATCATCAGCTCTATTCTGCAACAGACGTTTTTCCCGCCACATTTTGCTGATGCTACGTCAAGTCATCGCTTGAAGCCTGGGGATACGAGGATGTGGACATGCATGAAGGTGCTCATTGAGCTTCGGGATGGCGTGACATTACAGCTACCCTTCCGGGAAGCGTCGAAGGTGAACTTATGCCCGGGTTTCAAATATATGACCCAAATTAACATCCTGCACGCAGAACTGGCAATGGGACGGTGAAGTACAAATGCCGAACAGGCCACGAAAACGTGATGCGGCATCCATACATGTCAGAGCAGGAGACAACTCGACAATTAGCTATATGATGCCCATGGTCGCTACCCCGCGAGGATATGAACCCACGTTGAACGTTCATCTTGACACAGTCACAGTGACATCTAGTCTCAACGATATCCGCCTCATCACTGCGGAGTCTTGCGTTGTGAGTAAAACATATAGTTCAGATATCATTACGGTATGTGACGAATAATTTGCCAGGTTCGCTGCGAGTTGCCGTCACCTCTCAGGTGGAATGGCCAGAGACAATGGACAATCACGATCACCCTTCGTAAACCCACACTGTTCCTTCTGCGCGACCATGTCAATATGTTCACTGACCTCGGCAAAGATTGGGCATCTGGCCCCCCCGCAGACTATCACCGTTTCATCCCCATGCTATACATGGTAGATGTTCACATGCAGAATTATGAGATCAACACGTACGTGAATGATCACAACATCATCGACAAACCTCTTCTTCGCGATGAGAATGGTCAGTCCTTTCAGGCGTGCTCGGTTGCGTATGACTTACCTTCTATTAGCTCTGCTCATGATGCGCGGGCTCAACCTTCATACGCATGTATTGATGCCATTCACCAAGTACAGACCAGCCAGCACAGCGGTCTCGTTTTCAATAACAGCGCCCGACGTAGTAGTGAGCCTTACTCTCCCGAGATGGAACACCCGTAGCCTCTACTCTCGTCCACACCGGAGCACTGATATCGGTCGGATCGGGTATCTTCGTGTGGACGCGTCTTATTGTTTCCATGCAGAAGTGCATCCTGAGAACATTGACCAGCTACGACTCGAATTCACGGTTAGTTATTAACTTCACAAAGCATCGATAGGCGTCTGACAAAACCTTCAGACCCGAGAAATAGTCTGGAAGGCCTGCGGGTGGACTATACGACACTTCATGATCCTTCGTAATAATTACTTCGGGTCTTTCACACATTTCTCAACATTGTACGAATACTTGGAAAAGAGAAGGTTAGGGCAACCATTGGGAGATCCGGTCGACCTGCAGTACAGGGAGGGCAGCGTGAGCATCTTTTATGTCAACCTCAATCCGCTGTCATCTTATTTTCGATCAGTCAAACTCATTGCAGGTCTACCTTGGATTGTCAATCGATTCTGGATTGATCGTCATGCCTACTGGACTCCGTGGCTATGAAGGAGACCATCCAAAGGATTCTTTGGGCGATACCGGCATGGGGTCTTGTGTCATGATGGCCTTACCGGAAATGCAGCTTTACCTGCGGACACATGATTACTTCATGGGTATTATTTGATCTTCTGTCCGTTGTGTGTACGTCACTGACACTTGGCTTCTAGAGATGTCTCTGAACATCGACACTATCTCAGGTAGCGTTCATGACGACTGTTCTGAGAACTTGGGGTTGGCATTCGCTACTCAGCGTGAAGTGAAAGAGACGTTCGTGATTGATGGTACGTTTGTTGGTTTACAGCCAGCTGTGACTTGATATAACACCAATTCTTAGGGTTCGATATTCTTGCTCATCGATTGTTTGGTCCTCAGCCGCACACCACCACGTATCTGTGCATCTGGGAGTTCCATATTGGAGCTGTCAAAGCTTCTTTGAGTACGCTGGAAGCTCGTGTCATCAAAGCTGCAATGCGGGCGTTCGGGATGAATTTCACTGATCACCTCAATGCTCCTGCTACCGAATATGAGATTCCTTCAGCACCCGATGGTACGATAGTATGTCATCTCCTACTGGATTTACTGACCACGCGCTCTAGTCACTTTTCTCAAGATCACTCTGGACATGCTCAATATAGTCTGGCGTGCCGGGGACGCTGCCGTGGAGCTTGCTTTGCCAAACGGGTTCAGGATGGACACCAATGACCTAGCCGGAGAGTTCTACAGCAAGGTCACAAGTTTCAGAATACCGCACGCATCGCTCAAATTGTTGGTCACTTCGAACACAACTCCAAGTGTATGGCATGAGGCGCTAGGATTTGTAGCAGACAGTAATATTGATATGTACTCTGCTCCATACAACTGGCGCGAGAAGGCGAAAGTACAAAGCGAGTTTCTGGCTACCCAAGACAGCCACACAGGTCGTGCTATGTTCCTCTACATGCCGGATCAATCGGTTCCCTACGATGTGTTAGCCCCTGGTATGTTCCAACTTCACAGAGCTATCGGGATTGTAGTCTGATATTTATTAAGGGCGAGGTATACTCGACACTGAATTTTACTTACCACAGCTGCGAGTACCGACTGCATCATCCCGCAAGTCAGCACAGCCTCCCCAAAAACCAGCAGGGAAATACAACGGAGACAGTAGCCCACACAACGTCCTGCGCCATCTCAAAGTCCATTCTGAGTCAGAAGAGGAAGAGTGGATATCGGAGGCTGATCGTGATGCTCGTTTAGCGTGGGTAGACGTTCTTGCTCTGCTTCTTACTTGCATTTATCTATGTCAACCAGGAAATCCCGCCCTACAGATCGTGTGCTTGTACCAGACCACGACAACGAGAGTATATCCAGCGGCGATGAATCCGATGACGATGACTTAACACAGCGGGATCATTCGGATTCTGAGCCCGCCACGAGCCCAGGTATGTATGTTGTACATATCATAAGATTTGTTAACGAATGCTCCTTGTGGTTCAAGGCACAGTCACAGAAGTTTGGCCTTCCCTTCAAGATCACAGGAACCTTGTAAGGCGTTATGAGTCTCGATATCTAGATAGACCTTCTTTGTGGAGTCACTCTCCATATCATTTCATGAAAGTGAGTTTACTCATCGTGAGGAGTGATGGCCAGTGCTATATCCTGAATTTCGCTATAGGAACGTATATACAGCCTACAGAATCGCTTCGGCACATTTACTGGGAAGCCTCCCACGCAAAGTATACCATCATCAATAGATCACTTCAGTGTCAATTTCGATGCCACGGTGGACACTACTGTGACCCGAGTAGCGAATCACAATGGAGCCATGGTCTGGTTCACACCCTTGGTTCTGCCAGCTACGGAAGAGCTTATAAAGCATGTCCAAACTGACGTACGTCTGTTGTTGCATTTGCCGGCTCCATTCTCATTCATCTTTATAGCAATTGAGCCCTGAACTGTGCTTTGACAACATACTAGCGGATCATGTGCAATCTTTTATTGCGGTCCCACAACTCCGCGGCAAGGCCTCTGTCTTAGACCTCAACTTCGCTTCCATTCAAGTCAGCTCTGTTCAATCAATCCAACGAGTGAAGAGCGAAGCGGAACAAGATGAAGCCAATTCTGATGACACCATGCAGTATGCCGAATCCACTGCGGACTGCCTCTTGCGGAATCTGCACCTGAAGCTATCGACCTCGGACAAATCGCATTCGCGGGCGGCTACTTGTTCTTTCACATCCTTCGTGACCGGGATTGGTACAACTCAAGCCTTCGACGAAGCATGCCGCTTCTCAGTGGGCCCCAGCGCAGGTTCCCTCGAGAACGGCAATCTACTGGCTTCTTTTGGTGATGTCCTTTGGGACACGAGTGTCAGTGCAGTAGAGCATACTCTCGCTACCGCTGCGGCTCTACTACGATACATCACACGCCTCCAAACCTTGGCTTCGTCGTACAGCAGTTCCCAATCGGCTTCCGATCTACATATGATCCTTCGAGCTATCGAGTTCGCCCGGGACAGAACCATCGTAGACCCCCTCTCAACTACGCAACCTTCCTATCTCATTCAAAGTGGCCGGCCACACAAACTACGCACAGATATCCTGTTCAAATACCTTATCCATTTGAGGAACTCTCTCCAGTACCTAGGGCCTTCTGAGCGTCAGGCGTTATTTCTACGTCCCACTGACGATGCTCCGACTATGCCTATGGAAGAGATTGCAAGGCTCGTGGAAAGCCACCTCGTGCAATTCGGAATGGATGCCCAGCTATCCATTATTCCCAAGGGCTCCCCTCTCGGGATGCTGGTCTCCCTACAAAGTGATCGCTCGTCCGAACACGAGTCTGCCGTAGAACTGGAAACCGTCAGATCGCTCTCCCTGAAATTCAGCCGTGTTCAGACAGTGCTCCATTCGCAACACGACATATGTAGCGAGTTCAGCGTGGAACCCTTTGTCGTCGCATTTCGTACAAGTTCGATAGAGCAGTCACAAGCTCAAATACCGAGCGCCGCAAAAAGCTCTACTACACTCGCGCTAGCACGTTCCCAAATCCGCCAGTTGGGCCTTGTTATCTCTGTCGGCGACGTCATGCTTGGAGTGAAGCCAGAACTCATCCGATACGCGCAGACAGTTCTGCGAGTCTCAAGACGATATCGCTCCGTATTGTTTTCTCAGCAAGTCAAGAAGACCGCACGACCCATTCAAGACGTTTCTGCAAATTCGAGTGCCAGCGCGGCACCGCAGTACTACGTTGATGTAGTCCTCACAACACGATCGCTGAGGTTCCGAGCGGGCGCGGAGAATCTGATTATTGAGTACAGGGTGTCAGGAATGGATTACACTTCCACCTCGCTTGTGAGACCCTCGACCAATGGTCGCACAGCCATGGATTTATCCATGAATCATTCCATGAGCTTCAAGGAAATCCGGCTACAGGCTTCTGCTGTAGCAGACATGTCCAAACCCGAGGAGTATGCCATCCTAGGAGCTTTTGTCGTTGGCGATGGCCGTGTCAATACAGTCTTTCGACGGGATCCTGATAGCAATACCTCGATGCGAATCGTAGCCGGCATAAACGATATCCTTGTCAACATACCACGCAGTGCTATGCGCCTGTACCGTTTCATGGAGGAGTGGCGGGCGGATTATCTCCCGGGTATAGAGGCCATGGTTCGCTCCTTACTTTCCGAGCTCAATCAGTCACGTCACAAAAGACCACCGACCTCTCCTCCCTCGAAGGAACAGCATACGCCTCTAGTTTTCCGTGTGGACATCTCGATTCCCGCTATTCGCGTGTCCCTACAGGTTATGCGGGGTACTTGGATCGCCTGGGAAGTTGGGCAGATCATCGCATACTTCTATTCCCCGGAGGTGGCTCGTAAAGCACGGACGCGAACGTTTGGTCTCCAGATCGGCTCGCAGATGTTCATGATCTCCTCGAAGGCACATAGTTCAGATGCAACACCCAACGTACGGGTCAGATTACCCTTGCCGACGTTCTCGTACACCGGCAAATCCGACGGAAAACGGATAGAGAGTCTCGCTTTGATCGAGTACTTTAGTTTGACCGTAAAGCCTTCACACTGGGACACTCTGTTATCTGTGCAGCAAAAGTTTGGACAAGACTTCAACGATCTGGTATCGCTCATCGCGGAGACTCGAAACAAGAAATCGGAGCCGTCACCAGTCACGCAAACGAATCCATGGAAGTACCGTGTCATCGGAAAATTACAAGGTTTCAGCATCGGACTTGATGGTGTGTCTTCGACACTCTTTCTAGCTTGCAATCATGTTGGCGGCGCGGTGAGCAACGACACGGGCTTCAAGTGGCACGTCGAACTGTCCGATCTAGCATTATCGTTGGCCCCTCATTCAGAACGTCGGGAGCAGGCTCTCATGGACAGCCACAACCGGTCAGCTTTTGTGATCATCGACACGAGAACAGATATGGGCGATACAAGCAAAGGCCAAGGCCAAAGACTGGATTTGCAAGTTACCAAGATTCATGCAGTAATGCAGCCGAGTTCAATCGGCCAACTTGGTGACTTCATTGATCATCTTCAGGTTTGTCTCCTGTAAATGTGCGCCAAACACATCCTGACAATATTCACAGGCCGAAATCTTAATCCGAAAGGAGCAGAGGGCACAGGATCTGGCTGAGTTCAAGAAAAAGACCAAAACATTTATGCGCACCTTTGAGCTCAAGTCAAACCCATCACAGGCCGAGAATCTATCATGGTTAGACCGTTATATCATCAACGTCGCTATCATGAACGTTGGGGTAGCATTCCCTCTTTCTTTCAATCAAGATCTCCGCATTACCCAGACTGGAGCGCCCTCTGAAGGCTCTGTTAGGGCATTCCTATTTTCTATCAAGTCTATCTCCTTTGGCACTCAACGCGGCGAAAGCGGGCAGGCTTCGATGAAGGGGTTCTCGTTCCAATTTGTTTCGCGGTAAGTATCTACACATGCGAGCAGTGCATGGACTAATGTATTGCAACAGCTTTCGACAGAATTTGCCTCGTGATTTCTCCGGAGAGACTCATTCCACCCGCAACAGACTCCTTTATCCAGAAATGACTGCCCAGCTTCGCTCAGAACGTTCGGGCGGTTCTCGACAACTGCACATCTCAGCCGATGTCGACGGCTTTATCTTGGACATCGACTCATCTATCCCAGACTACATCTCATCCTTGATAGAGGTTTACCGTCAAGGCAAAGCTCGAGTGGATCGATTGGCGGGAGCGGTTCCACGGAATACGCCTATCACGGAGGTGCCCCCGATAATGGAGTACAAGTCTGCGGAGCAAGAATATGACGCACTGCCCACTTCGAACATGTTCTTGTCCTTGAATTTTCGAAGTGGGAGAGTACGCATGTTCAGTCAGGCTTACGCGCATGCGTCAAGGACACGCGCAGTCTCTACTCCGATTCACGAATATGCTGATGAGCAAATTCGAGAGCTCGGTGCTGAGATATTCAAACTCCCTGTCGTGTCGGTATGGGGGGAGTACCGCGCAACTCCGGCATCGACTAAGATGAAGGGAAAACGTGTTAAACTCGAGCCCTCAACTCTCGTGTTCAAAAGCACCGTGCACTCTAGTCAGAACACACTGCGTCCAACCTTGCTACCTTTCTTCACGGAGATCGTGAGCCACGTGGAAGAGCGGATGCGCAAGACCAGCGGGAACGAATTTCGTTCATCTTCCATAACTGTTCCAGTCAGCAACATGCCTACCCCCAGTGCTGAAGAATCTCCGGATCACATATCTATGCCGACCTCTAGCATGCAGATCAGCCTCAGCCTACGTATCGATCAATCAAAGTTGGAGCTCACATGCCAACCGGATGTGAACGTCGTTGCAGGTCTGAACTGGGATAGCGGAGGATTCGTGGTCAACATATCTCCGGGAGCGCACCGAGTCACGTTCAGTGGCAGTGTGGGCGGTTTGACTGTAGGTCTAAAGCATGGTTTCCTCAGTGAGGATTGCATGACACTTCACGCTCGCAATCTGGCTTTCACCGTCGATTTCGCGAAAGCTCGAAGTAACACAGTGAGCTCTGTCTCAATTGTTTGCGATACAGAATTCTCCGGGGGCGTTCGTTTTTCAAGGCTTCAAGATATCCTCTGCTTCAAAGCGGTGTGGCTCGACCGTATTCCAGTCTTCAATGTTCCGGCTATAACACCCGGCAGCTCAAGAACGAAGGCTGTCAATCAACCTGCAGCCTCTGCGCAAGTCAAACAAGAGTTGACCACTCTGGTGTTACTCCGCTTGCGTGGTGTCCAGCTAGACATTGATCTCGGTCAGTCCATCAGCTCTGTCAAGCTTAGTCTGAGCAACGCGGTGTTGCGGACTAGGCTGGCGGAGGCTGTGTCTGAACTCTCCTTGTCTGTACATGAAGTCTCTGCCGTTGCATCTGGCAACCTCACTGGACATATCAGTGTACCGGACTTCTTATTCCAGACTACGCGGAGAACTGATCGCAGCGATCAAGCTCCAGATGAGAGCACGATGCTGGACCTACGTATGACAAGTGGACCTCTCGAGATAGATCTCGAATCGGAGTATCAGAAGCTCCTACTGTATCGGTGCGTACTTGTCTTGCCAGCTCGAATTCTCTATACTCATTTCTCCTTAAGTGCGGAGCCGTTGAACATCCGTATATCAGACAACTGGGCGTTGTTCTCAACCAGAGTTCCGTCGGACGAGAGGCGTGTTCGCTTGACCTTTACAGTCGAAGGATCAGACATCATTGCCGTCACGAGCGTTGGAACTATCCCGAAATTGGTCTCGTACGGTACCAAGTTCAAGGCAAACCTAGACGCTCAGAAAGAAGGAGCCAGTCGAGAGTCTCAAGCATTCAGGATATCCAACTCACCAAAACCTGACAACGCTCTGTCTGAAGTTGCCAACGCGATGTTCAATTCCGCTCGCACCAAGTTGATAGAGGCTGAGACGGGCTTCTCCTGCGTGATCGGTCAACGTTTAAGCTTGAAGCTCAAGACTCTCAAGCTGGTTATATTTCCACGCAGTATGCGAGATCCTGAGCTTGCACAGTTTGCCGGATCTGACATCCACGCTCAACTGGACCGGATAGTGGAATCAGATGCCTTGCCACCGGAGAGGGAATTACAGCTGTTCTTCTCTTCTATTGCCATTTCGAAGCTCACACAGCTGCAATATGGAGCCCTTACTAGAGAACAGGCGAAAGAGCAGACGTTGGATACGCGCCGGTGGCTCACACTTCTCACGAGGGACGCAGCCGAGTCCACCATCTTCAGCCTACCCTCGATGGACATGCGCATGCACAGCGAGGAGTTCATACAGGACGGCACGCGAGTACTTCCATACGACTTCAGCAGCAAATTCGTCGGAAAGCATGGGACGAGAGACGCGGAGGACATTTACGTCACTCTGAATATGTCGTTATACTCGTGGCTGACGATCTTGCGTAAGTCGTTCGCGAGGGAGATGGATCAGGTGCGAGCGTCGACGGAGGTACGGATGCCCACTGTCGGTCTGGTCCAGTCACCCGCCAGGAAGAGGCATGTGGAGCCCATGTCGACTATGGACAGGGAGGATACTCAGCTTGTGCTGGATCCTGAACCTATGTCGCCCGTATCACCCTCACTCAAGAGAGCCTCCCTACAACATACTCGCTCACTTCCGATCAGAAATGCCACCAAATCACAGACTGTCGATAGCCTCGGTTCCCTTTCTTCCCAGTCACCGACAAGTCCAGGAGTAGACCGGATGGGCTCCCCGTCGAGCATAAGCCCCACAGACGACCTCACTTCTGAAGGGCCATCGACGAAGAAGTCAAACGCAATAACCTACCGGCCTCACGATAGGCACATCGAACGCCTGACCATGAGGCAGTTGGGTGAAGCGACCCCAGATGTCATGCATCCATTTTTCATGAAGACTGCTGGCTTCAATCTCGAGGACTCTCTCCCGCAATATGTGCATGAGTACGCAACGATGCCCACGGAGGAGATAATGAAAGCGTTGCTCAAGCTATATAGCAAGCAGCTTGTGCCAGATAGTATCATAATCCCGGACCACTAACACGCCTTGCATAATACCCCGATTTCCCCTCGTGTCGATAACTTATTGGTATCATAATTCATAGACTTTCCTGTAGGTATAGTTATCACATTGTTATAATCTGTTATCGGGGGACGTGTGATCATCCCGGAGGTACTTTTAAGGCGTGAAGTGTTACTTGGTAGCCCCAACGTTGAATACGCTGAGCAGTGCGAAGCAACCGTATAGAAGACCGACGGGATACGCGACTAACAACCTTTGGTCTGACATGCGAAGCACAGCTACGAAGATGGTGGAGGCAGACCAGGTGCACCACATGATGGACAATGTCGACAGTAGATATCCAGGTAGGCCACTGTAAAGAATATATAATCAGCACAAGCGCGTTTGCACACGGCCGGCTGACTCACTCGAGAGTGACCATCACACTCAGTGCACCTACCCCTACCATAGGTAAGAGGCAATATCCCAGCACGGAGACGACACGATACGCGTCAATGCCCTTCTCAGACATCAGATTTAGAAGAGCGTAGATGGAGCCCGAGCCTAGCAAGCCCACGCCGTAAATGTAGCCGAACTGGGGCTTGCCAGACTGTGGAGACGGTATCAACAGAGGGAACTGACAGGAGCTGATAGGAACTGATGCTCACGAAAAGCAGGAATGTCCCAAAACATATAATAAATAGCAGGGGTCCCGCCAAGTCGGCGTCATCCATGATGCGTTCGTCTACCCGCTGGAATGGGTTGAGGACGGTTAGGGATTTTGCGCGAATGTGTGTGAAGTTTATTCCAAGCTCTACACGAATCACAGAGGCATGAGGCATTGGGCAGTCTCGACATGCAGATTGCGACTTACCTTCTAGTAATGGTGGTTCTCCCTCCAGCCCTCCCGTTCCGAACGCTGTCCACCAGCCACCCGCAGACTGGATGTTGCCCCCGTACGCGGGAGGCTGCTGTGATATACTACCCTGCGCACCCACATTACCTTCCAAACTCGAGCGGGAGCCGGGGTAGAAGGTGTTGCCGACGGGACTGGGGGCGTAGAACTGCAGTGGTACGCTTGGCTGCGACGCGCCAGTTTGAGCATAGTACTGGCCGCCCTGCGACGAGCTCGAGGCGTACAGGTTGTTGCTATCTTGCCACATGATGAATTATACTGGCTGCAGGGAGGATACGGAGAGCTTGAAGAGGTATGTGTTCGCTGCGCAAGGTTCTCTCACTGTGTTATACGTGGTCGTCGCGTGAGATCTTAGACGCTTGTGCATCGCACGTACGGGCGGTAATTTTATTGCAAGCGCACGAGTTTGTTTTGCTTCTCCCATCATGGTCAGTCTCAAATGTCGTTATCTTGTATTATGCTAGCACTGACACACTTGATTTTTGTGTCTATAGCCTCAGGTCAGTATCTTTTAACGAACAGCGTTTGAATCTGGCATCTAATTGCATTCGGGCGGTAGAACGAGTATATCGAGGAGCACATCAAACGGCATGGTCGCCGGTTAGATTACTATGAGCGAAAGTGTGTATTTTCTCTCCTCTTTATGTTCACAGCCTCCTGACACGGTTCACAGGCGGAAACGTGAGGCTCGTGAGGCCCACAAGTCGTCCGCGACTGCTCAAAAGGCTTTCGGTCTGAAAGCGAAGATCCTTCATGCGAGACGGCACGCGGAGAAGGTCCAACTCAGGAAGACCCTCAAAGCGCACGACGAGCGCAACATCAAGCAAAAAGACTCTGGCTCTGTACCAGATGGCGCTTTGCCAACATACCTGCTGGACCGAGAAGGGCAGAAGGACGCCAAGGCGCTGTCTACAGCGATCAAGGAGAAGCGGAAAGACAAGGCCGCAAAATATGCTGTACCATTGCCGAAAGTCAGGGGCATTGCGGAGGACGAGATGTTCAAGGTGATGCGGACGGGAAAGAGCAAGAGCAAGTCGTGGAAGCGCATGGTCACGAAGGCGACGTTTGTTGGCGAGGGCTTCACGAGGAAGCCTGTGAAGATGGAGAGGTTTATCCGACCTATGGCACTGCGCTACAAGAAGGCGAATGTGACACATCGTGCGTGACTTTTACTGCATGCCCTGTGCTATGGTATTAATGAAGGGATCACTAGCCGACTTGAAGGCGACTTTCCAGCTCCAAATCCTGGGTGTCAAGAAGAACCCACAATCTCCGATGTACACACAACTCGGTGTACTCACGAAGGGTACCGTCATAGAAGTCAATGTATCGGAGTTGGGCATGGTCACTGCTGGGGGCAAGGTCGTCTTTGGAAAGTACGCGCAAATCACCAACAACCCAGAAAACGATGGCTGCATCAACGCCGTCCTTCGTAAGCAATTTTTTACATTTTTCCTGTTCGTTATGTTGATCAAAAAATTACAGTGGTCTAATTCTTCGTATTGCTCTCGTATTATTGTCCTTTTCCGCCTGTCTTTGTAGTGTAGTCGTGCATGCTTTGTTGTCTGTGCAATGGATTCATGTCCTCTGGTTCAAACTCGTAGTCTGTTCATTTCTTCAGCTGAAACCGAATGATCAGCAATGAGAACAGGTGCTGAGTATACAAGGTTTGTCGAATCTGCTATCCTTGGCGTCTATAAGACTCTTTGCTATACCACCATGTCTGCTTCACCCACCCCTTCCTCTTCAACGCCTCCTGTAAACAGACATGCTCTCACACCGGTGGAACGGCAGCGCTCGCAGCTGGAGAGGCTCTTGAAGGACCCACTGAAGCCTGCATACGTCCCTCCGCCGCCGAAGGAGAAGACAATCAGACCAGCGCGCGAGATGATGAAGAACGTGCAGGGCTCAAGTGCGGGCGCGGGGTCAGGCGAGTTCCATGTGTACAAGGCGAGCCGACGGAGAGAGTACGAACGACTGAAGCTCATGGACGAGGAGGCGCAGAAGGTGCGTTCTAGTGCATAGTGTATGATGGAATCTGGTGGCTGAATGTGGTATCGTTTACAGGAAGCGGAGGAGGCCGAGTTTGAGGCGAAGAAGCGGCAGTGGGAACAGGAGGCCGATGCGAAAACGGCTAAGAACAGGGCGAAGAGGCAGAAGAAGAAAGAGCGGGCCAAGGGGAAGGGGACTGAGCACGGTGCAGGAGGCGGGGCGGGCGCGCAGGCGGGAGACCGTGACGGGAAGGCGTCGGACGTGCCATTGAAGAAGCGCAGGCTCGTCAACGGCCAAGAGTTGGTCTTCAAGCGGCGGGGCGACGAGAGCGACGAGGAGGACGAAGATGTAGGGCCACTCCCCGACACTGCGACAGCGTCTGCCTCTGGAGCAGAGGTAGAACAGGATGCTATACCGGTCGTCGATGTGCACCAACGTATAGTCATCCACGAGGAAGACTAGGAGTGTACAGCTGTATCGTGTATGTTTCTTGTGTACGAAGTCTAGCATGTCTGCAATAACTATCTGGATGCTAGTGTCGCGATGGCATACTTCGTGCCTTCTCTGTCAACGTTCATATCAGCATGCACTGTATAATCTTGCGACTTCTTCCTCCATTGTAGAAGCAAGCATCACTGCGCGCTGTCCAAGCAATATGTCGTTCCATCCATTATATCGTCCCTTCAAGGCTAGGGACGGACGGCTCGTTAGAAATGATTCATTCAACTATGATACATCTACGCACACAGGCGAGCAACAACAAGTACATATGCATGCAGAATTCCAGCTAGGAGTATTATGGTCTCAAGAACGCTGTATACAATATCCATTATATCATGTAGCATGTTAGTAGCGCACCGGTGGTCGGTGGTGGTGTTGGTTGAGTGATTCTCGGTCACGTAGCCCTCACAAATTCCCTCTTCCTTGCCATCGGCTTCAGCCATGTCGTCAGACCGACCTTCGCCGCACGCTGCCCTCTCGTGCGCCCCTTGGCGGCGAGGCGCGTGTAGTGCAGCCGCACGGCGAGTTGCTGCAGTCCTGCCTTTGCGGTTGAGCGGGCGAGGTTGACAATGCGCGTATCGGCTTTGAAACGGACGTTAGGTATAGTGTTTGGCAAAACTTCAAAGTAGAACAAGACGTACTAATTTTTCCATGAAGTCGATCCAGCGAACTCTTGATCTGCTCCAGCTCCGTTAGCGGTTTATCTTGCCCAGGACTAGCCATGAGACTAGCCACGGGCTGGTTGCTCTTCTCGCTCTCCTCTATCTGAGCGTAGCCATCGATGTCGTTCAGCACCACATTGAGGATCTGGATATAGTTCGCCAGATCCTCGTAATAGCCCGCTTGCTCGGCGTTACCAAGTATATCGAAGATTTCTAGCGATCCGTGGGATGGAGAGAGGAGGGAGATAAGCGGTTTGAGTGGTGGGTGGTCACTATATGTCTGTAAATGGAACTTAGCGGGATGAACTGAAGGACACAGCGGCAAGCGAGCACTCACCTCTTCCTTGGTGACCAGCATGCGTCTCGCGAGCCATCGGGCCATGCGCGCTGTCTGCGGAGACCCACCACAAAAGAACGACAGGAGAAAGGCCTTCGTAGCAGGCTTGAAGTCTGCAGCATATGCGAGAACCTTGGAACACAACTCAGGTTCCTGAAAATATGGTAAGTACGACTACATAGCTGCATTTGAAAGTAGTACTTACAAGAGGAGAGAACCCATTTGAGCAGCTGGGCACACATCCACCGAGGATGTCAACAGTAACCATGATGTCTGCTTGTAGCTCTGCACTCGTCGAAGGCTCTAGTGCAATGGGAAGAAGAGACAGGACAAGGTTGATCAGGTCCTCTGACGCGACAGCATTATTTCTAGACGATGTATGGACACAAAGTGAACACAGAGCGGGCAAAGACATAACGATGAAAACGTACTGAACAAAGGCTTTGACAATAGCCACGACACGAGAAAGCACCTCATGGCGCGCCTCCTCCGTGACGTGTTCAACGCGTGCTACAGGAGGCATGGGCACTCCCACGCGAGCAATCGCGTCGTGCTTCGCCCCAAATTGCAGAAGAGTCGTGATGACAAGCTGGGGGAGGCTGGAGACGGGAATCGACCGTCTCGCGGTAGCAATAAGTGACTCGAACGCGCGTTGGCTGAGAACATCCTTCCTGGATGTCGCTGTAAGGGTACGATCGGTTGGTCGTTATAAATATGAGATGTGTAAACACGGCGGTATGTGCGTACCTAGATGGAACAACCAGCCAACAAACGCGTCGACGAACGGAGCCTTGATACGTGTGACAATGGCAGGCATGAGGTGTCGTGCTAAACTTGCTGTATCTAAGTCGTGGAATTAATATCAGAGGCCTTGTGGACACTTGTTAAAGCCAATGCACTTACCACCTGTACGTATAGTGACTGCTAATATATAGAGCACAGGGTCCGTGTCGACGTCTGCGCCTTCAATCGGTAGCTTCGGCACATCGTCCGCCTGATCTACATCCACATCCATCGCTGCCGCGTCCTCTCCGCGTTTGCGCCGCCGTTCCTCGAAAATCCGCACACCACGCGCAGCCTTCCCTGCACTCGCGCTGTCTTGCTCATTCCTATCATCTCGCAAGATCTTACGCACTGCCTCCCCGTCGCCTGTCCCCAGGAGCGCGACGGCATCATAACTGCGCTGCGCGTCGTCTCCGCCACTACTATCTCTGTCGTCGTCTCCGTCCGCGTCCCGACCTGCCTTCGAGCCCGAGCTGCTAACGGAGGACGAGCGGAGGTTGAACTTGCCGAGCCCGAGATCGAGCCCGTCGGACGCGAGCTCGTCTTCCTCGTCCATCTCGTCGAGCATCCGACTCTTGTCCTTCGCCTTTCCTTTACCCTTGGCCTTCTCTCGCGCCTTCCGCGCCAACTCCTCCTTCAGAATCGCCTCCGCCTCCGCGAACGTGTCCATGCCCATCCCGCGCCGGTCCGCACGCGTCTTTTCGCGCAACATCTGCGCGAGCGGATCCTCCTTTTTGGCCCTTGCCTTGCCCTTGACTAATGGACGAGATGGGGGCGCGTCGGAGTCGGGCGAGTGTGATGAGATGCGCCGCCGAAGGTTGTACCGTGTTGAGGGCCCTGCCGCAGAGGCAGGGTCTGGGGGCGAGATGGAGGTTCGTGCAGGAGGGGATTTCGAACTACCTGAGGATTTGGTGGCAGCAGTAGCTCTATAGAGATTGAGGAATCAGCGATCGAGAATAGTATGCGTAACGACCTTGATAGCACGTACCGTTTCCCAGCATAGTCATATTTGAAGTCCAAACTCGAGTCGTCGTCGCTGCTCTCACTCTCATCGAAAGTCCAATCCGCACCTTTCTTCTTGTTGCCCTCACTGTCGCTAGTATCGTCATCTGAGTCGTGGGCATTTAGCGCCGCCTGCGCCTTAATCTGTGCGATCATCGCCGCTGTCTTCGCCTTACTGTCCAGTGGTACGGGGCTCGGGCTCCCCGGTCCTGCATCCGCACCCGAGCGGTTTTCGTCCGCAGACGAACGGAACAGATCCTCATCGGGGAGCGGTTTAAATGGCGACGCGACGAGAGCTGCGAAAGGCGAGTTTGAGCCTGCACCGAGAGGAAGGGGAGTCGTGGGTGGAGGGGTAACGGGCCGTGCGGGGGAGGATGGGAGGCCTAGGTGTGTGGAGGAGAGCGTGGATGCGGTGAGAGAGGATAGGTCCCCGCTGCTCGCAGTTGATGGGAGGACTTGCAGTTGTTGGCTGACCTCGGCCTCTTCGTCGGATGTGTGAGCGTTGGTGGGGGTGGGCGCGGTTACGTTAGTATCGAGGCGCGTTTCGGGAGGAGGAGACGAGAGAGGAGAGAACGTCGGTGCGTCCAGCTCCATGTTCAGATCCATGTCCATGTCGACGTCGACATCCATACCGAGATGGTCGTCGATGGACGGATGTACGCTAGTCGCAGGTAGCGAATCGTCTAGTTCTGGTCCCGATTCTGGTATGGGTGACGACGGCGGCCTCTCTCCATCACTCGGCAATGCCGTCGGTTCTGAGAGTGGCGACAAGCCATGTGTACTTCCAGCGACGCTCGATGTGCGGCGCCATTCGTCGACGCGTGCATTGATTTCCTCAGGATTCTTGACCACCGGTTTCGGCAGTGTAAGTTCGTGCTCATTCGACTGGCTGCTCGGCACTTCTTCTTCCTCTCCCTCAACGTCCGCCTCGTTGCCTGAAGAGAGCGCTTGCGACTTGACCACGGGCACAGATACCGATACTTTGACGGGCGAAGGCGCACCTGTAATCGCTATCTTGTCTAATGGATGCTCATGCTCATATGGAGGCGGCGAAGGCGGCGATAACCGCAACCGCTTGCTCGGCGTCGATGAGCTCCTCTTGAACACCTGTTCCTTCCCTTCACCGCTATCCACCGGCGTGCGATTTCGTGGGCGGAGCACGCTCTCGCGGCGCGGTATAAGGTCCTCGCGGCTGAGCGTAACAGGGGCGTGCGAGAGCGCGGGTGCGAGCGTGTCAGGGTTCGCGATGTAGACGCTCCCCGCAGCGGAATCGTCGCTCGGGGAGTCGAAATCGTCCAGCCGGTGTTTGCGTTTGCGCTGAACGGCGGCGGCGATGGCGGTTGGCGAGGCTGAGGCGGGTAGCGTGCGACGCTTGATACTCGTCTTTGCGCTCGAAACGGCGGGTGCGGCTGAAGTGGGGGCGGGTAGTTTGTGCTTGCTGGTAGAGGCAGAGGCGGATGCAGCATTGACAGGGTTCTTGGATTTAGATCTGGTCACTCTCGTTGTACTAGCACTGGGTAGTAATGAAGACTTCGCTGCACTAGCACTGGGCAGTAGATTCGGCTTGGGCATGGCTGAGCTCGAGTCCGAGATGACGATAACCGAATCGCTCGATATCGAAACGTGCGAGCGAGAGTCGTCAGTAATGATGATAGGACCTTTGTGAGAGTCTGAAGACAAGGAGATGACCTCAACTTCGGCGCGGGGTGCGGTGCGCTTCTTAGTGGTCATAGTAGTTGGTTTCGGTTTAAGTTTGTGCGGGGTGGACAATTGGCTCGAACTTGGGAGAGCGCTCTGAGACAACAAAGGCGACGAAAGAGGGGATGAATACGGCTGTGACGAGGCCGGGGTGGCCACCGACGAGCCTTGACTCCGTCGCGGGAAAAAGTCTGTCATCTTGCGGTTTGCTTTCTTCACGGGAGCCATCGTGTTATTCGATTATCACGTCTGGAAGCACGACTTTAAGGTACTGTCGGACGATGAGCACGACCCAAGACACGATGACGAGAGGTCGTTGGTCAATGAGAACGACGGGGACAGACAAAATGAGCTGTCACGTCGTGACACCCCTTTCGTCCGCGTATGGGGGTCGCGTGACAGGGCGCGATGCGTGACGCCGGACCCGAGGCACCGCGTGTGTATGTATTGAGAAGAGACCTCTGACACCGTTGAGCGCTTCAGCAGTCTCTCTGGACCAGCGTCGACCGACTGCTCTCTCAACTTGAGCACTAACCAGGACGACCCACAGATAGCTACGAGCAGGGCAGCCGTAGATCCACTCACTCTATCGACACACAGGTCAGACACAGAGGCGCCGCTTGCTGCACGCACTATACATGACATGCCTGTGCGCTACCATGCACAGCGACAGCACATCATCCGCTCCGTACGTCTCTCTTCGGCTGTATTTTACTTTGATTGTATCTAAATAACGATCCCATAGCTCGACCAGATACTATACCAACTCGACACGGTCTCTTTTTTGCTCTCACCCGCCCTGCTGCCCTTCCTTTCCCGCGTACTCTTCCAGTTCCAGTTCGCCAAACCCCGCGAGATCGACCCCGACCGCTCCCTCCGCTTCTGGTTCTTCCTTGTCCTCGTCTTTAATTTCGGGAGCGTATGGACTCACGTGTTGGAACCCCCCGCCGAGCAGCACTCCATCTTGCTCGACTTTGTTGGTCCAGGCAAGTAGCTTTGGCATTCATGAATCCATTAACGCCCGAGCTGACAGTCGTGTGCTATTGTATTTTCTTTCGTAATACAGCATCAATACCGTCCAGATTACAACTCATCCTACTTGATGTGGCGATCATCCTCCTCGACATGCTGCTTGCCGCCATCTCGTACGAAACTGCGCTCTACGAGGCCTCACCCAAGGACACGCCCGACGTGCTCCTTCCGATACCCCCATTGTCAGAACCACCTTCCCCTTTACCCCTCCACTCATCACCACCACTGTCTCCGCTACAAGAAGAGACGGCCGATGCACACCCATACCAATACCCACCAAAAACCTCTGACCAATCATCTCCAAGTACAAATCAACAGTCCCCATACGTGATGGACCTGCGCTTGCACACGATCTACCGCCGGTTGCGCGACCCCAAGCCGCCATCGCCCGAGCGCCAGGCGCGTCTCGACACGGAGGACCTGCTCCCACTGCCCAACACGACACCGTTCCAGCTGTCGGGAACGCTGCAGATGCTTTTGAGAGTGAGAGCGCGAGCGAGGGAGCGTGCGCGGAGAGAACGTGAGGGTGAGGGCGAAGGTAGACGGACAGGAGGGAGGACAGCGAGACCGGCAGCGACGCAAACGCAGACGCAGGCACAAACCGTCCCGGGTGGGCTGGACGATGTGGGGGCCGGGAGTTGACCGTGGATACGGGAGGTGTAGCTATCTCGGTGCCTTACGGTGCCGCGTACTTAACATTATTATATTGGATAATCATTGGGCAGCCATATCCGCTACCCCCGCTTGAGACGTTCCCAAGCTAACAGACCATCGTGTGTTTCACCACTTGCGCTTCATCTGCATTCGATTCGGGTATGAGCACCATCATAACCACACGCTTGGTATCTTATGGAATTGGCAGACGCAACGAACACTCACCGCCTCTCGCAAACAGCGTCCAAACTTCTCAAATTCCTCCTTGCAGGTGCCCTGGCGCACGTCATCTTTGTAGTGCGCGACGATGCATTTGCCGTACACGGAGGCCTGCGTGGCGCACGTCGTTGTGGTTGCGTATGCAAAACGGCGAAGAGGTGTTGTCGCTGTCGCTGCTGCTGTGGTCGACGCGGCGTTCATGCTGGACGGGCAGTGGTCGAGCAGGGTCAAAATGCCTCGGAGCAGTGCTTGAGACGGGGATTGGGGAGCGCCCGTGTTACGTAAGACAATGGCAGCACTGCGCGTCCGAGAAAGGCAGGTGCATAGATTATGTCCTTTTGTTGGGAGGTCGCTTGTTCCCGCCGTCAGTTAGAAGAGATGCAAACAGCCTGCCATGTGTATTTACTACCTGCCTCCTACCACTGCCTCGACACCGCAGCCACGGCTGTTCCGGCGACCTCCATCCCAATAATAAGCCCGCGGACAGCGACCAGTGCCCTATCGCACCTGACGCCGCGTTCCCAGACACCCTCAAGCGCGAAACGGAAGGGCAGCCCCTGACTCCGGGAAAGCGTAGGTGGGCAGCCTTGCTCCATATACCAGACGTTTCGGAGACTCGTTGACGTGTAGTACTAGTTACCGCCACCGTCGGCCCGTTGAAATTAATACGAGGACGCATACGCAGCCCTAGACATGGTTGCACACGACCTTGACGACCCGCACACCCAGACCGACATGACGATGGGCACACAACCTCCGCCGCAGACGAAGAAAGAGATATGGATAAACAGGCTGAAGCGGACGCCTCACGGACTCAAGGAGCTCGTCTTTGGCGGTCGGCACTTCTGCTGCTGCATCCCGACCCGCTTCGGCGTTGTCGTCGGCTCGTGCCTACAGTTCCTCGTCGCAGGCGTATTGGCGGTCATATTGTGGTTCGAAGTACACAGTGAGTGTTCATTCAAGGTCAAGCTCGAATCGGAGATGGCTCGATGTTATGTACTATCGAGTCTCTTCCGCATCGGGTCCGAGTCGGGAGTGGGAAAACACCCTCTGGAACTGTGGCAAGCTGTGTTGGACAATAACTGACTCTTGGTTTCATCTTTGCAGCACAACATGACTTTACTTTCGACAACTTCGACCGAATAGTGTTTATCTGCGCAGGGGTACTCGAGACGTTACTGTTCTTTGCGTCAATATTAGGGTACGCCTCGCCGCCTGACGTCCCCCTGCCCTTATCTCATCTAACCTTATCCTATACACGCATCTTTCAGCTTCATTGGCGCCATTGTTCGAAAACAGCTCTTCGTGACCATATACTGTGGCTTCCTCTATGTTCATTTCTTCATCAACCTTGGTGCCGCCTCCGCCCTCACATGGAAGATCAACCACACGACGTCGACGGACGAACGCGTCGCGTGCGAGGAGGCGCTCAAGGACCCTGGCAGCCAGGCCCAATGTAAGGACCTCCTTGGTGTGACGAAGGGTGTCCTCGAAGGCATCATATGGTTCGTCATCATCGTTGAGTTCTGTAAGTTTCTTCACATGTCTCTATTGGAAACGTGCTTACATACGAATACCGTGATTCGTAGATGGCATGCTTATTGTCACCCGTTACACTCGTCAACTGCGCAACGAGAAGCGGCACGGCCGCGGGGCGACGTACACGAGCCTCGAGAGTGCTACTGCGCGCCGCCACAGCAGGGTCGCGAGCCGGAACCTCGTCCTCACGGGTGACGGCAGCCCCACGCGGCGAGATGGCGGTTCGAAGTCCCCGATGCGCACGCCTGGTTCGGGTGGGTCGAACTTTAAAAGCCCTGGTGCGACGTTCTTCCCGCTCACGCCGGCGGTGCCGGTGCTGGGGTACGGGGCGGAGAAGGGCGGGTACAGTAGGGATAGCGAGGAGCACGATGAGGACACGCTTGTGGGCAGCGGGGGTGAGGAGAAGGTGTGAGCTTGGTTTTATCTCTTGTGTTTCATTAGATTCGGATGGGGCTATTCTCTTGCATCCTTTCTACTTTCATGGACAGACTCGCTGATCTGTTAGACTTTGGACCACCGCGCCTCTCGCTTTTTCATGTACGGGTGCATCTTATGCTGTAGCTCTACTGTATCATAGCTGTTCGCATATTGTTCTGCATGTCCCACTGTACTCGTTCGCAATACTTTTGGCCAACGTCGGCCTTCTGTAGCTTGAGCGCTGTAGTCGCCAGTACTTGCTGTCAACGCGATTTTTGGGCGCCTGCCGCCTGCCCTTGTGGACAGCATGACCCCGTGTTTGTAAGTTGCAACATCCGCCTCGAAGTATGAGGACCGTGATGCCCACGAAACAGAGGTCGATGTCGTCTAGCACACGCTATACTATGCCTTGTCCTCCAGCAGCTCGATCAGGAATGGAATACCTCGTACGTCTCTAGCTCTCGAATTATAAAAAATAGTCTATTTTCCGCATGTCAGTCGTTCAGCGTTTCGACATCTCCCCGTGCCGCCATCTACTATGAGCAAGCTCTCATCCTTTGACCTCTGCTGTCTCCTCGTACTCACTTCAGTTTTTGTTTGCTCTCTTTGGTCTAGTGCAAGATCTCCTCACAGGGATTCTTTAGAGATGGCAAGGCCGTCGCCAGAGAAACGTTACCCCTACTCTCCCTTGTTCCACCATCGAAGTTAGTTAGTCTCAGTGCAACTGCTACAAACGAAAGCCTACGATGTCTACCAAGCCCTGCTGGGTCTCGCCTGAGGTTCACAATGATTGACGGGGAAGTAGCCTTCCCTCGAGACTCATCTCCGTCTATCACAATGGACCAAACTGGACGCTGTATACTGGCTACGATGCTTACTATTTGCCCACGGAATCCAGGCCTTCGTGCATCCACGCAATCACGTTCGTGTGGCACGAGCTAGGTGTACAGATCTACAAGTGTTTTTGATTCAGTTGAGCTCAATTGGACGAGTATCGACCCCGCAGTGCGCTTTACCGAACCTGGCAAAGAAGGACCCCCTTTTTTGCCGGGTGGGTGTGCTACCTGTGAATCTCTCCCAGGAACGACAAAAACGCTGTAAGGAGCTTATCTCGGAGGATGATATCACCGGCGTCGAAGTCGCGGTCTATCTACACCCGGACGTCTACTGGGCCGAAGCTCCTCAAAGACGTCTCCTTCCTTGACTCAACGATCTGTTGTTGTTGACGTTTAATGTCACAACATTGTCCACATGATTACGGTAGGTACTGGCAAGAACGGCAATATTGATGTGACTTATTTGTCTCCATATGATTTCCTCGGCAAGAAGGCCTGCCCCAAGTCCTATTACCGTCCGACCCTCGACACGACCTCCAACATGATGCAGAGGATTCAGGCCGAGCAGACGGTACGAAGGCTGTGTGCCGGGTTTGCTTTCGATACGTTTGTGCGTCTTAAGTCTTGTGTCACCTCAAGCAGAATATTCTGTCTATACCATCTGTTATAGGCATTGCTTTGAATCAACGATTCCAGACACTCTACATCATTCAATTGCTCCACGAACGTGGTGTCTTGTTATCCTTGGGCTTGGGCAAGACGGCCTATCTGGTACACTCAATTTGCAATGTGGACGTTCTTGAATGTGAGCATTAGTGCTTGATGCTTGAAGAATGGAAGCAAGGTGAGCTTCATATCATTCCGGAAAACCTAGTCAGATGTTCTGAATCTTATCATTTGTGTCACCTCACATCAACACATGGTTGTAGCATGAAACAAATTGCATTCATTTCAGTGCAGCGAAGCATCGGACATACCACTGCGCCACTCACCAAGCCTGATTAGTTGTATTGATCCCGGAGCTGCACGCACCGCCGCTTCCAGCGGTTCACGCTCTCGAGTCAATCGTACATAAGGCTCGCTGGTGCACCAGTCATCTCTGCCAACCCCCCGCTCCAACTAACCGAATATCTATCTACTCGCGAATATCATGTCGGACGATCCTCAAGGAGAGAGCGTAGAATCAAACGTCCTGGTCTCCGCCGAGCCGGATCCAGACTTTGACACTAAGGAGCAGGCAGCACGCAATGCTTGTGAAGTACTCGGGAATATAAACCCTAGTAAAGTGGAGCCGTACAAAGGGTGAGCGTCTCGCCAACCGTGGGTGGCCCATTCAGCTAACATATGCATTATCTAGTCGTCTCGGTGATGGTAGCGAGAAGATCGTCGGTGTGTCCTTGAAGTTCTCCTCCGATCGTTTAATGTCCCTTTCATTGACTTTGGTGTGAATCAAGGGATCGAGTTATACGATCGCAATAACCGGAAGGTCGCTCGCATCCGCCTCGATCTCGACGAGCCGAAAGGCATACATTTCAACACTGAAGATTGGCAGGGAGCCACCACCAAGAAGACGGCTTCGTGTATTCTGAGTACCAGGCATAAGCCGACGGCGCAGAATGCAGTGTTATATGCGGACTACCTGAAAGCGATATATGGCTTGTCAGGAAGTACGATTTGGACGTGGTGGAGGACTGGCACCAAACCCTAGATATCATCTTCGAGTATTCCTGTATGCGAAAGAACTATCATACATTCATCTTACTCGTCCTGATCGTCTGTAGTGAGTACTGCCAGGATGTCAGAGTTAAGATGTGGCGCAGTCGGAGTGTGCTAACTGGCGCCCGCATTCAGCAAGCTTCTAGCTCCGGCCCGCCGTCTCCGATCTCTGGTTGCTCCCCGCGTACTACTTAGTAGTATTTCTTCCTCGAAAAATGGGACACAATAGTAGTGATGCTCATGATGCAAACACACCATCACACAACCCACGATCTCCCAAGACCTCACGTTTACGGTTCCAGTCCCGAGAACGATAACACTTCGTTTAATGTCGCGATTTGCATGTGCCAGCCAATATCCCTCGTTCCGTGAGCTCGTAGTCTTAGCCGAGGAACTTTATACTACGCTACTAGATGCTTCACAGACGATGAGGCTGCGTGCACACTCTGTATAGCGTGATTTCTATCTTACACCCAGAAGCTGCTCGCAGGTTGATCAGCTTTATATTTGCTGAAGCATGGATCGCCTACCAAGTGTTGACCAGGTGTCCATACTTACTTTGGCACTCGAGTCTCGACCAACCGACAATAGATTCTACAACTGATACGCACATCGGGACCATCAAAGGCCGTTACAGGTACGACTCTCCTGCAACGTTGTACGGGAGATACTTCAAGACCCATTCTTCCAGAGAGTGGTCAGAAGTATATGAAATCACGGCTGCAGTGTCACTGCCACTACCGTGATGACACCTTTGTGCATTGCACTCTCGCCTTAACCGGAGTGACAAGATGGTGCGTGTATCCGTTCATCGTATTTACAGCTGGCGAATTCATTTTCAGAGGTACTTCTTTTATCCAAGTGACAGCCGTGACAATTGGCTCGTGGAGAAAGCAGAATCAGGGAGACCACTGTCTGCTCCCCTCCTACATTGTCCTCAAGACCTGCACATTAATGCCCTCGTCGCCAAGTACGTCGTTTGGACTGACCGATTATTTGTACACGTCGGATGAACTGCGTGCAATGACCCTCGAACTGGTTGCCCAACAAACCAGAACCCCCTCGTGATGGTCGGTCTACATTGTGCGCCGATGTGGCTCCAGCGGTTCGACACGGCTCAACACTCGGGATCAGACTTCCTCCGAACACACAAATGTCGCTGGGATGGAAGGCTATATTGTACGCCTTTAGTTCGTAGTATGCAGATGCCAAACTAGCGAACATTTTCGTTTCAGCCTGGATTGTGCGGTAGTGCTTAAAGGAATCTGGTGCCAGGCACCGGGTGATCTAAATGCTGGATTGCGTGCTAGGGGTGAGTTCTGAGCCTTCAGGTGTCCTTTGTACTTAGCCGGACATGAAATTTATGAAGCAACGTGATGCAGGCTGCCTGGATCATTGTGATTCGCCACTGCGGACACACGATGCAATGCATCGTCCACAATGTAAACGCCCTCACCAGAACCTCTAGTCAGGGCCAGCTATTTTTCACGCAGGCTCGTCAATGTGGCGGGTGGAGCCAAAGAGTAGGCTAACGTACCTTGATTGTCACTCGGTCGTCAACTGCTGATCACGCCACCACCCGTAGAACTTGAGTTGCGAGGAGAACGTGCTCCTGTCGAAGGTGTAATGGGATGAATGGAAGCCTTCCAATCACCCGACTCTCCAACCTCTTGTTATGCCAGTCGCCTCTTGACGTATTCCTCTCTTGAAGCATGGACTCTGGTCCAGAATATTAGTGGCGCTATGCAACGTTATAAAAGCTCTACATGGGCCAACGTTGTGCTACACTGAAAATCTTCAGCACACCCTCATCGTATACTTCTCAGCATGTCTATCGTCAGCATCATCACAACTATCATCAGCGCAGCTGAGCTCGCCAAGAAAGCCGCAGATGTTTGTCCAACTTACGCCGTTCAATGTTGCTGATAATATACTGACCCGAATGTTGTCTTCTTGCTCTAGGTCGCGGGGCAGTTGATCCCTGAGCCGCCGAAACAGCTGCAGGAGAAGTTCAGATGGCTGCAGTGCACAGTCAAGAATGAAACGCAGTTCGACGTCCTCCTTCTCGACACCTACTTCGACTCCGGGAGGTACTGGACGGCCCCTGGAAGCTTCAGTTCGTTCACTCAGCTGGTGTTTTCGACCTGCAACGGTGACCACACTGTGTTGACGGGGGCCACCGGCGGGACGGCTTTCCGTATCTCTCTGGACGACAAGCACCACTACGATGTATCCTTCGTAAGCCCCGGCGTGTTCGTGATAAATCTCAATATACCCACTGATTATCATTATTGTGTCCAGGGATGGACCAACCCCGCTAGCGGCTCGTTCAAGGCTGGAGTTGTAGAGTCCGGCAAGGGTATCGACGGTTACAACGCTGCCAGTCCTACAGGGGGGTCGCTACTGTCAGACACAGTTTTTGAGGGGAAGGATAAGGATGGAAACAAGGCGCAGTTCAGGATCCACCTTTCTGCAGCTCCCGGGCAGGAGACCTTGTTTGTTATTAAGCAAGTCCTAGTCGCATCCAAGGTCTGAAGGTCTTGCGGAAAGCTTAGGTGTACGATCTGCAGATGGTTTACCATGAGTGTATGAACTTATTTTGTGAAATCAGTATTGAAGAGAATCGACTGGAATGCGGGACTTGTAGTGACGGGCGGTCTATCTCGCAAATTAGGACGCGCGCGAGCAATGTTGGTCGTCCACCGAAGGTATACGCCACATTGAAATAAGCTCGATCGTCGTGACCTATATTATCGCTGGGATCAGCTTTCGCGGAACTCAAGTGAGGCAACTCACACCGTACACGGACCTTTCTAGCGCAGTTATCGGCAAGTTTGCATTTTCTACTATATCGCAGCTGTTCGTACTTTGTTATCTCACATGCAGCCGCAGTCCTTGTTCGCTTTTGTCAACTTGTCTGCCTTGCACATGAGCGCAACTGTCAACATGAGCGCGCCCGTCAGGTTCCCATCAAATGCGCGATTTATGGGCGCCTACCACCTTGTGGACGGCGTGCACGCATCGCCTGGTACACGCCATACCTCGCCTTGTCGACCTCACAGTAAGCCCCCAGCAGCTCGAGCAGGGACTGTATTTCTCATTCACACGTCCCCTACAGTCATTCGCGGTTGAACTCCAAACAGAGAGGGCTCACCATGGACATCGCCATGGAGAAGAGTCTCCCCCGCCCAACCATCCAAGCTGCGAGCCGCTCCCGCGCACGCAGGGTGCGTTTGCGTGTGCTGCTACCCTTCTTCGCTGCGCTCGTTTGCTTTCTCGTCCTTGTATATGGCTTTGCTTTCGGGCAGGGCATCGCGTTCTGGGAGGCCTATCTGAGTACGCCGAGCTCCGCGCACCACCGCCTCCTACCGCCGTGCCGTGCGCTGCATGCAGCCGCCGGCCCGCCGCGCGACTTTGCGAAGCGCACGCAGAGCGACCGGTGGGTCCCCGGCACACGGCCAGTGCTCGTGAAGAACGCGAAGATATGGACCGGCGGGAAGAACGGGACGGAGGTTATCGATGCAGACGTGCTACTGGATAAGGGCGTGATCAAGGGTGTAGGACGCACCGCGGTGAGCGGCGCTGCAAGGTACAAGAAAGAGGAGCTGTTGGTTGTGGATGCGCGCGGCGCGTGGGTTACCCCGGGGTATGTGTTGATGTGCGCTTTTAGGCCCGCTGGGTTCTGACGGCAAGACTTTTGTAGAATTGTAGACCTGCACTCTCACCTGGGCGATGCCCCGAGCCCCGCACTGGACGGCGCAGAGGATGACAACTCCCTCCATGGAACTATCAATCCATGGCTCCGCGCACTGGACGGCCTGAACACACATGATGACTCGTATACGCTCTCCGTTGCTGGTGGAGTTACCACTGCACTCGTTCTGCCAGGATCTGCCGATGCTATTGGCGAGTCTAGTTTCGTCAGCTTGCAAAATATAGACTGATCTGTTCTGTGTGGTAAAGGCGGCCAGGGTTTTACAATCAAACTGCGCAAGACTGCTGAACGGTCGCCTACGTCCATGTTGCTTGAACCGCCTTATCAAATCAACAGCTCGTTCCCGCATGATGACCCGCCCAGATGGAGGCAGATGAAGTAGGTGAACACTATTGCTTAATCAACAACATAACTGAACATGCTCATCTCTAGGCATGCATGTGGTACGTGCTTTTTCCTCATTGTTGATCTTGTTGACGGAAAATGACCGACTCGGTTAAACAGGAGAGAACCCAAGTGAGTCATTTTGCTTTGGATGCCTCCAATATGCTAACTCCTCCTTTAGGCAGAGTCTACGGCAACACAAGGATGGACAACGTTTGGGCGTGGCGTGAAGCGTATGTACTCGTCATTTTCAGAAAGCATTGCGCAGAAGATAACTTATTTGTTGCCGCTATTCATCCGTAGTTACAACAAGGCGCGAGAAATCAAGCTTGCCCAGGACAGCTACTGCGCCAAGGCTGAGGCTGGTAAGTTTGATGAGATTAAGCATACCCCATTCCCGGAGGACCTGCAATGGGAGGCGCTCGTAGATGTATTGAGAGGGCGCGTAAAGGTGGGCATATATGAGCTGACCTATGCTTTGCCTGTGACTGATTCAGATCATGTCCAATAGGTGCAAATTCATTGTTATGAGACCGTGGATTTGGATGATGTTGTGCGGGTAAGGCGTACTGTCCGGTGCAAACATGATCGATGGACTGATGCATCGGACAGTTGAGCAATGAGTTTGAATTTCCTATCGCTGCGTTCCATCACGCGCATGAAGCATACCTGGTCCCCGAATTACTGAAGCAAGCCTACGGTACGTCCGTCCCCTAGTAATTACATCGAATTCCAGCTGAGATTCCGTTTGTGCAGATCATCCGCCGGCAGTCGCGATGTTCGCCACAAACGCGAGGTATCTAAAGTTAGTACTCAACCATTACATGATCTCTCATGCATACCAGGTACAAGCGCGAAGCCTACCGCGGCTCGGAATTCGCTCCTCGCATCCTAGCACAGCACGGGCTACGGGTTGTCATGAAGGTACGCACGCTGTACTGCTGATAAGATAATGCGCAGAAATTTACGAAGAATAGAGTGACCATCCCGTGCTGGACTCTCGCTATCTTTTGTATGAGGCCCAACAGGCGTATCTATATGGTCTTCCTGAGAACTTGGCTATCGCCGCGGTGACGAGGTACGAATTTCATTGCCGTTCGGTGAGCGACCACTGAGCAAACTCTTCAGCACCCCTGCCGAAATCATGGGCATGGGACACCGCGTTGGATACATCAAAGAAGGCTGGGATGCTGGTAAGGTTCTATCAACCTGATGGCACACTCGGACACTAACAATGCGAACAGACCTTGTTATCTGGGACAGTCACCCATTGGCTCTAGGAGCGACACCTGTGCAGGTCTTCATCGACGGCATCCCGCAGCTTTCCGATCCTCACGTCACTCATAAACCCACGGCATTTCAACACACGCCGGCGGTGCCAAATTTCGACAAGGAAGCTGAGGCAGCCGTGAAGTATGAGGGTCTGCCGCCGCTCGAACCGACACAATCGCATACGGGTCTTGTGGCCTTCTTGAATGTGCGCAGCGTGTACGGCGTCGCTGATGAAGGGGTCAACGAAGTCTTCAGCTTCGGCATTGATCAGGAGTCCGGCGTGGTCATTGTGCAAGATGGCAAGATCACATGCTCTGGCACGGAGGCCTTCTGCCTGACACCCTCTCTACTCGGCCAAGCTCAAGTCATCGATCTTCGTGGAGGGTCCATAGCGCCTGGCTTTACCACCTTCGGGTCACCCCTTGGCCTCGAAGAAATCGATGCTGAATCATCTACCAACGACGGCGTGGTTTACGACCCTCTCGTGCAGAAGGTGCCGTCTGTCTTAGGCCCGGAAACTACTCTCATTCGCGCCGTGGATGGGCTGCAATTCGGCGGTCGATCTGCACTGCTGGCGTACCGGGCAGGTGTCGTCTCTGGCATCACCGCTCCTCGCGGAAGGCGTTTCTACGCGGGCCTTAGCACGGAGTTCTCGACGGGCGCATTGAACAAGCTCGAGGACGGGGCTGTTATCCAGGAGGTCAACGCTCTGCACGTATCTGTAAGACATTTCGGAACGCAGCCCTCGGTCAGCACTCAGATTGGGACGTTGAGGCGATTGCTTCTCGATCCTCCGGAAGGCAACGCCGGACGATTCTTCAGAGATGCAAGAGACGTGCGTACATCTTTTGTTTGTTCGGTCTAAACGCTGACGCCGATTGCTCCTAGGGCAAGCTCACTTTGGTCGTCGATACGGACAGCGCAGATATCATAGCGACTCTCGTCATCTTGAAGAAAGAAGTAGAAGACAAAACGGGCGAAACTATGCATCTGACGATTACAGGCGGGCTGGAAGCCCACCTTCTCGCGAAAGAGCTCGCAGAAGCACACATTGGCGTCGTTCAAGTTCCCTCAAGGCCGTTCCCGACTGTTTGGGATCGCAGGAGAATGTGGGTTACTACTCTTGTGGAATGCGAATTATGCTAACCTCGCCTTTCAAGTCTGCCTGGGCATCCACTGTCCGAAGAGAGCTCGATCCAGGTGCTACTTAAGCACAACGTTACTGTTGGGATTGGAATCGAAGAGGCGTGGTCAGCACGTAACACTCCTTTCGATGTTGCCTGGGTATGTCATTCATCAATTTGTACCATACGTCGTCTAACGTAGTGTGTAGCTCGCGATTGATGCGGGAGGAGAGATCTCGAAAGCGCAAGCTATCGCTATTGCATCGACAAATGTCGAGAAGCTGTTAGGAGGAAAGGTAGAAGTAGCGAAGACACGCGACTTAGTCGCTACAGAGGGGGGTGATCTGTTGGACTTTGAGAGCAAGGTCAAGGCGATCATCTCTCCTAGACGCGGATCCGTGCATTTGCTGTAACGTGTTCGGACTTGTATACCCACCATGTTCCCTTACCGCTGTGTATTTAACTCAATGTCGGCATTCTTCAGGATCTTATGGACACTCGTGCATCAGCTTATAATCCGGTGGTATCTGCCAATTTATACGCAAATGTCCAAAGCCCTCTCTACAACGCGTACCACCGCTCATACAGACTCTGTGACAATCACGTTAACATGATGTTATTTGTTCAAACAAGGTTTTAAACGTACCCTGAAGCAGGTTGTTGAGCTTGGTGACCCGCGACGCGACGCTAAGGTCGATGGTCTTGTCGCCGAAGTCTACGACGATACCGCCCAAGATTGAAGGGTTCACCTAATGGTTATGAAGTTACAATGATTCAAGTTCATAATGAGATTTACACACCTTGTTCGCAACCTTCAGACTCTTCGCTTTCTGAGCAGCTTGCGACTGCTTAAGCGTGGTCTCGAGACGCGTCTGAACATCGCGGGGGAGCGGAGCAGCAGATGTGATGGTGACGGTCAATTCGCCCTTGTAGGTGGCGACGAGCTCGTTGAAGCCCTCAATGACACCATCCGCCTCGCCCAATCTGCCGTTCTCCGAGAGAACAGAGAAGAGGTTTTTGGTGACATCCGACAGAGGGCCCTTCTTCGGACCTGCGCTCTCCACCTGCTTGAACAACACCTGGAGGCCGGAACTGCGTTCGTCCGCAGAGAGCGTGGGGTTCGAGACAAAAGCGTTGATCTCGGGCGTGTTCTTGATAGCAGACGAGATGTTGGAGAGCTCGCCCTGCACCCGGTCGAGGTCAGCGGGGGACTTCTTGAGAGCGGCAGAGAAGACGGCGTTAGAGTACTTGAGAGCGATGGTGCTCGCTGCCCGACGACCGATGCCAGCAGACAGGGCAGCTGAACGGATGGATGCTCGCAACATTGTGTGGGATGACAATGGCAAGGAGCACGAGGACGGGGACGGTGAGGAGGCTGCTCAACGCGTCGTCCACATATCCGACCTCACACTGTCGGCAATTGCCGACACGGGCGAACTCGGCTTTACGTCTCATTCGCCTCTTTCTTACACTTGCTTGCCACGCTGTACGATATACAGACTTGGCTGGAAACTTTGCTATTCGCTGGATAATGCTGCTCTATGTCTCACTTGATCGTGTTCCGCGTCACTAAGAAGTAATGGGCAGCACCAATGACTTGACTGCGTTTGGTGCTATGTTCATGTAATCATCTTACTCACCAACCACCATGGAGCCGCAATCCTTCGTCGCTGAGCGAGAGAGACAGCCTGGATATACACACGTTGTACTCATCACCACCGGCAGCGTAGCATCTATCAAAGCACCTCTCATCGTGTCTGAATTGCTACGAGTGCGCTAAGAGCCTCGCTCGCTTGTCTCGTGACGCTAATGACGTATGTCTCATACAGCACAAAGATGTCAAAGTCGAAGTTGTCGCAACCAAAGCGTCTCTAACGTTCTTTGATCCCAACGATATAGTCAAGTCTGGCTCACGAGTGTGGCAGGATGCAGACGAATGGCCGGTGCGCTTGAAGTCGGAGACATGCTCACCTTCTGCTCACTACTCTGCAGGCAGGATATAGAATTGGAGACCCAATTTTGCACATAGAGCTTCGTCGGTGGGCAGACATCGTGCTTGTAGCGCCATGTTCTGCAAATACACTGTCCAAAATCGCGAGTGGGAGTTGCGACAATCTTGCGGTATGTCGTCATCAATACTGGTAGAATAACCGGTGCTGATAGTGTCATGCCCAGACGTCGCTACTTCGTGCTCTCGCTCCTACCACGCCTACATATATCTTCCCCGCTATGAACACCTTGATGTACGAACATCCGCTCACAAGTCAACATCTACGCATCGTGCGCGATGTCATAGGATACACTGTGGTTGGACCAATAGGCAAGACACTGGCATGTGGAGATGTAGGTAAGTGGTCGACCCCTTCCTGCTCTTGCTCCCGCATTTATTGTTGTTCAGGATTGGGCGCGATGACCGAGTGGAAAGATATTGTTCAGATAGTCGTAGACCGCTTTAAGCTTCGTCCAAGAGCCTTCTAATCGCCATGTTCCATGAGCTCTCAGCCATTTAGCCTGATGCCGCTTGAGCTCCCAGTTCATGTGGCCAACAGACCGCCAGAGATACGTAGGCGTAGCGTCTAGATAGTCACTTGTCGTAAGAACACTTAGACTTACCATTGCCTGATTGTCCCCGCCGATCATATGGCGGTAGATACTAGCGTATTTGATGTGGCAACCAATTCGGAGTTCGTGCAGGGCAATGAACGTTGTTCGACATATACCATGACCATACTTCCAACACGGGAAGAGGAGTTCAGACTACACACATCGCTCGAAGCGGCGGGTCATGGGCGAATCATGGGCGAATCGATAGCGAGATACATAGTTGCACAACGTGCCGTGTGATAACACAGCGAGCCCTTCCAGCTCTCTCTCTCCAGGGGGAAAACGGCAGCATGTGGCTCCATAAGGGTTGCAGAAGATCAGATGTTGAGCTTGGTGCGTCTCCAGTGACGCCGCTTTGCGTTGTACTATCCGAGATAAAGTGTCAGATAAATTGAGTTATTTAAATGGTGCCACAACGCACCTGGATCTTGGTATCCGTCTTTAGGCGGAACCACTGGGGAATTGGCCTGTAGAATATCTTGAGTACCATTACACTCCTCCGGTATGCGTTTACTCACCGATTTTGGCGTGCAGCCTTGGCAAGGATACGCTTCGTCCGGAAAGTCTTCTGCGAAGGCTGGATAGCACACAAAAGCATAAGTTAGCACCATTCACATATTTCATTCGGCGGAGCAGCAGCGCACCATCGTGTTGGACGGGACGGCTTCAAAACGTTTGGGTAGAGGGGAAAGAAAAATAAGGTTGGGACTGATCTTTCTGTATAGTTGTGACTAAGCACTACAAATGGGAATTAATTCCCACGATTATTGGCGTTCGGGTCTGCGCGCTTTTTGGGGCGCTCCTCGGACTTCCGAGGCCTCTTCGCTCGGGAAGAGCTGAGGCTTCTATGTGCAACAGCATTTTTGATTCCTGAATATCACTATATAGCAACGGTACTGCGGGATACTACTAGACGAACTTGCTGGAACCGTATGATCAATCCTGGATTCTGTACACTCACAGCCTCTGAATTCAGAACAGCCTCTCCTGAGCCCTGCTACATAATTGGCATTATACAGTGACAATACGACTACCTTTATCCCCTCTTCTCGTCCATGGCTCTCGTGTTCTCTTTTGGATCTTTTGGAGACATTCTATCGGTTATTGGTGTACTAAACGACATCAGAAAGACTCTCAGCGACGGCCACGGATCCTACTCAGAATGCGCTGATCTGCTCACAGATCTCAACATCTTCATATCGAGTCTCCAAGTTCTTGACCGCTTTCAGATTCGAGTTGGACACGATGCTGTCTCAACCACCATGGACGGTCTTGCCATAGCATCAACGACGTTGCAAATACAGCAGTCACTCGTAGCAAGCGAGCAGATTGCTCGCAACTTCAAAGCTATTCTCGAACAATATAACACTCGGGTGCTTGCCGATTCTGAGGGACACTTAACCCGCGTGAAAATTGCCCTGCGCAAGATTCGGTGGGCTTTATCGTCGACTCGCAAGGACGCTGACTCTCTGAGGAACAAACTTACCTTTCACGGAGTCACTGTCAATAGATTACTTTTAGCTATCTTAGTCGAAGCGTGAGTTCCTCCGTTTCATACGAAATGACTCATACACATCATGACCTATGCAGACATCTCGAGGACCTTCGTGACCAGATCCCACAGTCTCCGGTCGTGGAGATGTTGACACTCGTGGATATCCAAGGCTTGCAAACGCCAATTCCCATGCATCTCTGCTCTACCCGTAGAGTGAGTGTACCGACAGATCTCATGCATTATGTTCATAAATCCATCTGTGCTAGGCATTCCATGAATATCTCGAGTTCTCGTTTCGAAAGCGTGCTGGTCTTGCCTTCATCAAACGAAATGCATACACGCCTACACCCAAAGACAGCAAGGATACGGATACATTGTTCGCCGCAAAGTGGGATGCTCTTGCGAGGCCCAACGCGACATTGTTGATGGCTGCTGTCCTCCGTATCAAGCAACTGAAGAGCAACGCCCTCTCGAATAAACAAAGGTGTCCGCGTTGCCGGACTGAAAACGACACAAACCCTGTACCTGGAAATATGATGATCTGGTGGGTAATATCACATCTTTTGGTCAGTATCGTTAGTGAAATTGCTCTTCACAGTGCCTACTGTCAGACTTCATTTGATCTCAGGATTCTGGAGAAGTCACAAATGGAAAAATCATTCGCAGAGTCTTTGACAGGGAGCTCTAGAGCAACATCGGATGTCGTGGCAGATTCGCCCGACGCAGCGTCTCAAGATAGCGACGAAGAACTGGCAGACCTTGAAAAGGAACTGCAATATATTTGCCGCATCTCCGTGCACGTTTCGGTTGACGATCCTGTCATTCATGCTCCTCTCTTCCATGCAAATATCACCAGAATCACAGCGCCCGCTAAGTGTTTCATACATACAGATCGTCTGCCAAGTTTTGTGAGTAAACCACTGTCTTACTATCGCGATGTCATGAACTCATCCTTCGCAGATGACGCCGGAATGGCTAAGGGACGCCGCAGCAGAAATACGAGCAAGATACCCTGACGACAAATTTGAAGTCTTTATCCGTCAATTCAATCCTCAGGCCCCAGGGGATCCCCCTGCATATCGCATCAAGTGCACAGATTGTCCCACAAAAGTGTGATCATGCACTCATACGACGAAACACGAATCGCTGACTATTTTTCTAGTTATACATCGTTGGGCCCGGCGAGACAATCAACAACTTCGAGATTCATCTCAAAAATCGTTCTCATCGTCAGAAAGTCAACAGTCGAGCTCATGGCATACAATCATGACATGACTACTGTGCTGCTCTACTATCCTTCTATGTTTAGTTAGCGTCGGTCGCTTCTGCATCGTTGTATACCCACGCTGATGTTTATTGTTAATATATTCTACAAATGTGACTGATCATCGAATTAGCTGTGACCGCCGCCGTCGATACATTCTGTACGTGTTCCATTGTAAACATCGTCTGGTATATTTATCAATACATTTCGAGATATCACACCGTCTGGTATCATTGGAAGAAATCCACCCGGCCTCTACGTGGCGAAATCACGGCGACAACCTTTCCTTCGAAACTCAATAGGTCACCTCCAGCAGTTGCAACGAGGTCGCTGTTGTAAGGATCTACAGGAACACCCAAAAGCCTTTCCACGTTGCTGGAGGCCATTGCCAGGGCTTGCGCAGGTGAAACGACTCCCGGATTATCCAAAAGTGCCTAAAGAGAAGGACTTAGGATTATATCTTGTTTATCAGTGTTCGCGGAACTCACCCAGCCGGCGTCGAAACGCAAGTTTCGTACAGCCCAAGCACTAAGTGCAGGCCAGGCGTTTGTGCCCTGAGGCCCAATGCCCAGCGATACTCCAGCATCTATAAGGGTAGAAATAGCAGTAGTGTTTATTAAAGGTCGGCCTGGGGCACTGACATGTCACATAGACGCATCAGTTACGTGATAATCGATGAAACGGTTGCAAACACAAGTACTTACACTCTCAGATAATCCCACGAGTACGGCTACAGCACACGTAAGTTAATCGACGCTGTATTTCCAGATAATGATATAGATAAAACTCACGAATGCTCTTGGTGGGAAGAGCACGACGCCAACCTTTGCTTCGGCGAGCTCGGTCGCCAGAAGGTGAGCCTCTGCGCCACCGATGATGGTCATCTTCAGCTCCGTTCCGATCTTGCCTTCCACTTCCTGCTTGAGCTGTACAAGAGTGGCAATGATGTCCGCGCTGTTCACCTCGATGACAAGTGGTATCTTTCCCTGTGGATAGACGTCAGAAAGACGGATGCCTGATTCATACAAACAATCACCTTGACCACTTTCTGTAAGGATTCGTCGCCATCTTTGCTGCCGGCAAACAACAACAATCGACGGAGTGCTGCAATTTCTGTGCTGACACTGGGGAGGTCACCATGTGCTAAGCTGACGTGGATTGCTGTCTCCGCTTCCACAACTGCACCCTGTTCTAGCTTAGAAAGCGAGCCAGTGGAGAACGCGCAGCTGAAACCTCCAAGGAAAGAGTGAGATGGAGCAGTGATGGCTAGAGTCACTCCTGCACGATAAGCGAGCCTGAAAAATCACACGTCTTAGCAACATTTCGTCCAGGTTCAATTTATATGCTCACAGGGCATCTCGAGTCCCGAACGCTAGCCCATCAACTGCATGAGGTAGATCTCTTGCCAGTGAGGGGGGATCGCTTAACAAGCGGTTGTACCCCTCGCCGTTAACGGTAGATGATTCCATGGCTATCTCTTGAAGACCCAACCCGGACCCTACTGTAACAAGACCGGGTTGCAGAGAGCCACCCTGCAGATCAACAACGTGGTCTATGTCGGACACCATATAGCTAGCACAACTAGCGACGCCGTGACAAACGATGTGCCCGTTCTCCACGACGGCTACTGCCGGTTTTGTCGTCTGTGCAATCTTGAAGGTGTTGACAACAGATCCGTCCACAGTCCTCTCCCAGATATTTGTGATGTTCGTGAACATGACAACTTCTTCCCGGGACCTGAGAGGTGTGAGCGGGGGCAAACCTTCATATTTGATGGCCTCCTCCCTCTCCTGGTCAAAATCAGGCGTCTTAGGAGCTTTCTGCAACGAGGCTGGCTTTGTTATTGTGCTCGCGTTCGCTAACTGTGAAATTCCGTCGATGAATACTTGGATCGGTGTTGCGCCTAACGCGAGAGGATGACTATCCCAGAGGACGACATCTAAATAGGAGGCGCATTTAGTATGAATTTTCAGTCTTCCTTGCATTCTTACCAGCATCGTAACCTGTAAGGACGGCTTCATTAGCAAGAATGCTATACTCTGGACACCTACTGACCTTCTTTGATATACCCGATACGGTGATTAAGCCCCAACACCTTGGCGGGTGTGGTGATAACTGAGGCCAACGCGATGTTTTCGTCTAGACCCCAGTAGTGTGCTTGAGCTGCCTCATGTATGAGATATCTAGAGACGATTGCAGGATGGTCTGACTGAAAGGAGGTTTTGATTCTGAGCTCAAGTCTTCATAATTACTGGACCAACCTTCATTATGACATCAATATCGTTATCTGCGAGCACGCGTGGGGCAAATTCAGAATGCCTAAATGCTTCGCGTTTGTACCTTGAGACTAGATGAGCTTCGGTATATGCATCATCATCAAGACTCGAGGCCTACCTTGCAAATGCAGCAAACATAGCAATGGCGGGTGGATGTTCTAGGTCTCATGTGAATAGGATATCTTTTCACATAATGAAAACTCATGCTCACCATATGCACGCTTCAAGAGTTCGGGAACAAGCCAAGCTTCATGGGCGTGGTGGAATGCCGCGATAGGGAATTTGAACTCGTTTGACAACCGTACAAAGTCGTCGAGGTCGACAGCTTCATAGCAGTGCGTTTGAACCTGAAGTATAATTAAGGGAAGTGCAAGACAGCCGTGCTCGAGATATCATCCTGACCTTGACCCTCCCTCGCAAGACATCAACTAGGGCCTCCCACTGGAGACTCTCCGGGAAGTCTTTCCCAACGATTCCACCCCAGTTCTTGTTCAGGACATGAGAGCAGTAATCATCCTGAGCTTCTTTGATCGTCCGTGCTGTGTTGTATCTAGAATGCAATGAGCACGACACAATGAAGGTCGGATATCAGTACTGACGCTTGACGGAATGCCCAGAACGTGTCCATCCGTGTGCCGGAGTACACCCCGGCTGTAAATGAGAACACGATCAGCCGACCGATGATGAAATGGACGATAAAACCTACACGGATTCTCGCCTTGAGAAATGGGGGTGGGTTAGCAGAGCTTGGCATTGAGAATCATGTAAGAACTGACCACATGCGTGCCTGTAAGAACAAGGTTTAACAAAACGCGTAAATGAAATGAAGGACGCGTTGAAAACGCGTCTACTTACTTAATGTGTCGCCAATGCGTCGGTATATCCGAGCCATTAGAACCGAATGATGGTTCCAGTAGCATAGCAGTCGGTGAACGTTCCTTGGTAGGTCTCAATTTGATCGCGAAGGCCTGGCCGCCTACAAACTCTCAGCACAGAGATAATGCCGCATGGCGATAAGAACAGACCGATAGCGTTCGCAGAGCCCGGTAATACTAAGGCGGTAGTCAATCCTCCGGCGATAGAACTGGCAAATCCTGCGCAAAAGATACATGACAATCATGGCGCCGAGACAAGAGTATGAGACAATACCTTCATCGTGGGTATTCAAAGCGTCCAATGAACGAAGCCAAGGTTGTGCTATTCCCTTGAGAGAGTTTCCATCGCTCGCACCTGCTAGCTCTGGCGACGCCATGACTCCCAGATGCGAATGAACGTCAATGACGCTGCAAGCCGTTCAATCAGCGGTAATATGAACTGTCGTGGATCACCCACCCAGGGGTAAGCCACGCGCTGAAAACCACGGAGAGGTCAGACAAAGGGATAAACAGGAGGATAATAGTAACATACCCGTGAGCATTGATAATGGTGATATCGTCAAACTCATTAAGCATTGTCTGGCTGACGCTTCCCACTGCCTTGATCAGTCCACCGTCGAGTAACAAGTCCCCAGTAAATACTTCGAGACCCTGCACTCTGCCTGTCCATATCTTTGCGTTCTGTATGAGCACAGGCTTCGTTCCAGGCTGGAACCTGTCCGATTTGGTGCGCTTGTGGAAGTCCGGCGGTGGACTCGGTTTGAGATGCAGGCTGCGACATTTTGCAGTGGTTTCTTCAGCATGAAGAGGAAGCTTAACCATATGACGTTCCCCAGGCGTCCTTCTCAGGAAAGTCCAGTCATAGCAGAGGTTGAAAAGCAGGAAGACGAGAATGATGAGAAGAGTAGACGTGCGACGCGACGCGACTGGTATCTCCATGTTGAGTACTACCAGTATTGGATCCAAAACATGTGTAGGCTGATAAGGGCAAGAGAGATGGACGTATCTGCGCAAGACCGCGTACTCTCGCTCTGGAGGTCGTCAAGGTCGTGCCTGGGAAGCTGCGCGCGACGCGATCATCGTTTGGCGTGATGCGCCCGCGGCCCGTCAATGAGGCGCGCTGAGGCCTATTGAACGCTTTCGGACTCTTGATTATTACACTTACACCTATGTTACAGATGTTCCTGAGGAGTGGATGAATCTATCTATGTATCAGAACTGCATAGCGCTAAGGAATGTATGAGGTCCGTGCAAAAATGAGGGGATGATCTGTAAATGCTATAGCAATGCAAATGTAGTGGGATGATGAGTGTGCTGTTGAGGCGAACGTGGAAATCGTGGATAGATGCAACAGTCTCCAAATATTAGGGCAGGATATCGTATCATGCAAGAACAAAGGGAACCAAATGTGCACAGAACCCGAGAATAAAAAACGATATGTTAACTATATCAGCTAGCTGACGGCGGCTCCTCCCGCGGGGAGGGTGGCTGCCAGCTGTGTCGTGGCGTCGTATACGCCGACTCTGTCGGCGATGTTGGTGATAGCGCGGACGGCGTACTCACAGAATGCGAGGCCGCTGACGCAGATGGAGGTCTTGAGTGATGGAAAGACCACCGATGCGGCAGGGTTTCGCCAAGTGTGGACGACATCGAGGTCTCGGTGAACTCCGTTGGTACGTCGCTAAAGTGGCTGGTTGTTGGTATTGGTGAAAATTCTGATAGTGTGGTAGGTGTGTGTGATGGGGTCGGATTCGTCGGGCGCTGGTAGAAATGCGACGATGGCGCAGGTGTGATCGTCAATGTCGGCTGCTTCTCGCCGTTTTCGCTCTTTTGCTGTCCCTTCTCGAGTGAGGACTGCGAGTGATTGTTGCTGCCCAACGTGGTTGAACCCGATGGAGCATGTCGCCGCCTCCAAGGTCTAAAGCAATGGAGTATCCGCCATCCCCCGAGGTGCCAGAGGATGTTGAAGAACATGAACACCACCACTACCGAATAGATCACGGCAATTATGATGCCGACTACTACCCGCGGGATAGCGTTGAGATTCAACGACTCCGCGAAGGCGATCGTGAGTCCTGTGCACACTATCCTGGCAACAGCCAGGAAAGCGGAAAGGACGTCCCCACCGCGAGTGCGATGAGGGCGCAGAACAACGATGATGCCCAGGAAGATGAACTCCAGAACAAGGAGTACGATAGCCTGGACCATACCATGATCTTGTCCAAATGCAATGACGAGGGCCTTGACGATGATCGCCAGCATGGCAGGGATGATGAAATAGTAGCGTTCAGGCCGAAGCGAAGCGATGAGCGGTGCTAGTGCGTGGGAAGGAGCGGAATCATCGTCCCCAGACCATCTAGATGGAAGAGGGAGGATGGATCTAAGGACGAAGAAAACAGGTGGAAGAACGCAAGCGAGCAATGCAAGCAGCGTGATGACGGAGAGTAAGATGGGTAGCCAAGCGTCCTTCAACGTCCACTGATAGAATGTGAAGATCAATATGGGTAAAACACAGACAAGAGCGCCGCGGAGGCCCCAAGCGCGTGCGAACGTGGGATACTTGGCAAAAGCTTCCCTCGACGCGTCCGTTCCTCGAGATGAGCGAGACCATGCAAATAACGCGAGATATCCCAAACCCAACGCCACCATCATGATGGCAGCTAGGATTAACACGACGAAGAACACGCTCATGAACGCGTTTGCGGTCTCAATGCCGATGACGTTGACGGAAATGGGTATACCCGCCTCAAGGACGTTGTTCGACTCCCCAGTGACAGTAGCGACGTCACCTCCAACGAGTACGTTTGCGTTCGCCACAGCACTGCTCACGCTCGGTGCGGAAAAGTTCCCCGACAGGAAATTTTTGATGTCTACCGAGGGTTGCACTTGAGCCTGGGCCAACAGTTGCTGGGGGATGACAAAGTCGTTGTTGTAAGGGCTCAATTTGCGATTGACCAAGGAGATTGCTGCTCCACCAGCGTCAGAAGAATCGTCTACACTGCCTCCCGTGAGACGGCGCAGGTTATTGATAGACGACTGCCAGGAGGAGGTCGGTGACATGGCGAACAGCCCGAGTGCCCATGAGAAGTTGAGGGAATAGGCCCGGTACACCGAGGGGTAGTCGAGTGCCAGCAATCCCGACGCAGAGATGGTCTGATATAAGTATATCACGTCGAGTAATCGAACGGCAGTAAGCGTCTCGGGGGCTAGCCAAGAATAGACGACGGCCGAGGCGAGAGCGAGGAGCGCGATACCGCCTGTGGCCCACTCTACCCCCTTCTGGTGGGTAGACCAACCATTGGAGAGGGTAGACTGGATGCACGCGCGGACCTTGCCTGTATCCACTTCTGTTAGAGTGAGCTGGGCAAAGGCCTCCAGGTCGGGTATGATCCAAGCGATGCCAGGAAGGAAAGAATTGATGTCTATGGAGGGTGGAAGTGTGATAGAGTCCGCTCCGGTGAAGTTGTAGGTGGGAAGAGGGCACAAGACGCCGCCGAGGAGGCCACAGAGGTCTATGGTCACGTTCAGAGGTCGCATGCCATAGACGTTGACGAAGAGGTTGGCCGTGACATTGACGTTGGGGAGCTCCACGGGATGTCAGAAAACAGACATTGAGGGCAAGAGTAGAGGACTCACGACGCTAGCTGCCGAGACGTTGAATGTAAGAGAACTGTTCTGTTGTATGTACGCGACATCGAATTGCTCTATCAAGATGCTTTCAGGAGGTGAACAGTATGATACTGATGAAGTAACTAGGAGGGTGTCAGACGAATGCCAGAAGAGTAGGCAAGAGCCAGAGAGGCGTACGTACATATTGAGTTCAAGTGCGCCTCGACGAACAGAGGTGCAAAGAAAGTGGTTGCAAGAAAGAGTCGCAGCCAGGCGACTGAGAAAAACATGAAGGGCAGGCTTCGAGGAAAGAATCGTCGGCCGCCTCCGTAGACCAAAGGGAGCTGTATAAATACAAAGTACGAGAAGGCGGGGCTGTCAGACACGAGGACAATGGACGGTTGTCGTGACCTACCTAAAAGTCTATTGTTATTCTCGCGTACGCGCTTGGCTTGACGTTGTCGGTTAATTAGGATGTTTTGTATGGTTCAGAACGTGACAGACAACGTAGAGACGGACTGGAGGGTGTGTAGGAGAGAGAAAAGGGAGCAATTGGCCACCGACGACATTCCACGCTGGGGCAAGGCTGAGGCGGAAGAAGGAGGTGGACCGCGCACGAGAGACTTTCCGTGGTCCCACAGGTCGGCAAGTCGACAACGAAAACCAAACATATTAACCGCCCGCGGCAATCACCGGCCTTTTCCCCCTGATCCGTGAGGAAATCCGGCCGCTGCCTCCGTCGGCCAATATTGGTCACACTCGTCTCATGATGCATCCAAGACAGCATACTGAGTAAGAGTGTGCTCAGCAAGGCTCAGCACGGTCAAGACATGTACTCAGCACACGAATTCACAGGTCGGTCAATAACAATCTCGTGTCGCACAATCGTCCTAATTCGTCCGATCCGAAATTCCCAGACTCTCACATCACCGCAGTCAGCTCAGCGGCTCATTTCTCTAACTTCCGTTCACCGCAACGTGTATCTAATCAGCAGCCTGTTGCATCGGTCGTATCTTAGGCCAATAGCAGCCAATAGCCTGCAGCAGCTCAGACGTTTCCGGGGCAATACCGGGGTAAGGACTCGGAGACCTCTCGTATCATCTCAAACGTCGAGTGGCCTCAGCATGTCAGACAAATCTCTGACCGCAGGCTGCAGACGGCTCGCCAGGCGACGTACGCTTGTGCAAGGCACCGAAGCTACAACTTCCCTGTGCACTTGACAGTTCTCCGCCCTGGATGCCAGACTTTGCTTCGCCTTCCAGATGCAGGTGTGGTCCACGTTCCCGATGCCACCATTTCCAGGTCCCAGGGTTGATTTATGGCACAGCAACCATGTCCATCTATGACCTAGGCAGACTGCTCATGCGAAAGACATGCATCATTGGCATGTTCCAGCCATCGGGGCGCAGCAGACAGAGGTCTGTATTGTCTCTCCATAGCACTGTCAAGCGTCCCAGGGCGGTGCAAATTCACACGAGGAGCTCGCGCGGCGACCAGGCATCCAAGCCCGTTCCATTCGCGACGTATAATAGAAAAGACCATGTCCTTGCTCCGCCACATAAAAGCGCTGCGGGAGCCTGCCACTGGTATTTGAACATATCGATACATTGACAATTTCCGGCTCTCTTCCAAATTACGTGTCGAGACTACGATCTCTTGTATTATACACTCGACTTTATGCGATGCTAGCACCGCGAACAACATTCCAGTTGTGTTCACGCCGCAATCCCGAGAATAATGAGATCACGTTCACACGGTGTTTCCAAATGTGGCCCGCGCGCAAGTGGCCTGTGGCCGCGCTGACTCCCTGGCCTGCTCCTCGATGCTCTCTTTGACATACCTTGTACAATATACCTTAATGTCGCGATGCCAGCTCAAAGACGGTCGGAAACTCCATTGATACCTGCATGGACGGCTTTATCGAGTGCGTATCGCGCGACTTCCAATCTCTGATCGAGACCCTGACGATCTCTGTATCCGCTTGTGGTCGCCGACAGATACATCCTCTTCAGCTGCACCATCTGAAGACGAGATGCCAGAATCATCACAAGATATGCGCGATGAACTCATACCAACGCCGCCGCGCATACCTCCCCGTCCAGCACCACGCAAACGAAAGCCAATACACGAGGATCACTCGGGATCGGGGCCGTCAAAGAAATCGAGGGTGGATGCCGCTGCTCTGTCAGAAAGCGACGGTTCGTACACAATACGCTTATATTGTGCATACCTTGACGCGTTTATTGCTCGAACTATCCAGACGACCCGCCACCTGCTCCAGTTCCACTCAAGCGATTGAGTCTCGCACAAGCCTCGCAAAAAATCCACGCTCAACCGAGTTCGAGCCATGCATCCTCGAGTCATTCCACGAATGTTCCCGTATCCCGTCCGCGTCCTGCGCTTCCACGTCATCCTATAGCGGCGGTACCGACAGCGACGGCCTTGGCCAAGCGACCTACGTCTAGTCGTCCCGAGTCACCGGATCCTGATCCACCCATACGTGTACTGAATGTCGCCCGAAAGAGTAGCGGAAAGGGCCCGAAGTTTCGCAAAACCGTGACACGGCCAACTCTGCATCCAGTCGCGTCCTCCAGCAGATTGCCTGCAACAGCGCCCGTAAAGCCAGCGAGCAAAACTGGAGGTAAGTTTGACTCTGCGTCCGTTACACAAGGGCGACGTAGCTCTCTTGGCCCTGGCTCCGACGATTCTGAAGGACTACCCGATATTCGGGATATAATCAAAGATTCAGCTCGACCACCGCCTGCTATGTCGTCACCACAGAAGCCGAAGAGTTTTGTCAAACAGTCTGCATGTGTGTATAATCTACTCATCAGACGGCTACTTCTGATACCGTCTCTGTAGCTTCACACCGCAGGAAGCTATCTGGTTTATCGCCAAAGAAACCTGCGCCTAAACCTAATGATAGACCTCGTCCACCCCCTCGCAGAACTGTTCCAAGTAGGCAAAATTCGTTGTAAGCATCTGCCGTGTACGCTCATGTTGTTATAGAGCCCCCCGCAGAAATTATCGAGATTGACGATGAAGAAGATCAAATGCCGAAATTCAAGAACGATATGGAGCACCCTATCGTCATTAGCGATAGCGAGGAGGAAGCGGATGGTAGGTACCTCTTGCCTGAAAATGTCTCATATTTATATCATGATCGCAGCGCATCAACCGCCGATACACTCTGATTCGCCATCCCAGCAACATGTGGATAACGAAGTCCCAGAGGCTCGTGCAGATGCAAACATGGCTGCTGCTTCTCTATCACCACCGGTGGAGGAGGATACCTATCTCGACGAAGCCACTATCCAGGCCACAACAGTAACAGCTGAGCCTTCGACAAAGACGGGAGAGTCCCCGGTTTCTCAAGGAACTCCAAGCATGGATGGTATTGTCCCAGCGATGGACGATATGGCGTTAGTGTCGGAACCGGGCAGCTCAGAGCGAAGTCCAGAAACGCGAGAGCCAGACGTCCCTCGTGAGACTGAGATTGTGCGGCCTGCTGTGTCAGACAAGAACAACAAACCAGTACTATCGGCAGCATCCTCTGAAGCATGGAGTGACAAAGACGGCAGTGGCATGGATAACAGTGGGTATACCCGAAGCAATACTTTTTCGCCTCCGTCACGGGCAGCTGCGACTCCAGTTCCCTCGTCGAGTTCGTCCACTAAGGCGACCCCTTCTACCCCGTCAACTGGGAGTGTTGCTTCTCCATCCAGAGCTGGTAGAGCCAGGCCGCCCATCACTCCTTTGCGAGTGAAACCGGCGTACGCGGGCTCAGATGGCTTCTTCACACAGGTCTTTAAGCACCAAAACCGGCGTGCCTCTGCACCCTCTCTCATTATTCAACGGCTGCCGCAGCCAAAAATGCCACATTCTCAGAGCGAACCTGGACTTCACGGACAACAAGACTCGCAGTCTCCCTCAGGTAGCGCGTCAGTCCGTCATGACGCGCAAGATGTCTCGCAAGCTCCAGTCGCCCGAACGCCTGCGCCCTTTGCATCGCCTACGCGGGTTCGAAGGATATCCGTGGACACACCGGAGGAACAGGTACCAGGCGCTCCCATGGCTCCGGAGACCACGCCCGGTGAATCAGTTGCGGCCTCACCAATGCCAGTCACGCCGGACCCAGTTGATGTCGCTGAGTCAGAGAAAGCAGAGGAGAAGGCATGTGGATCCGTTGATGTATGTGTGATGACGCTAACATAGGTATACAGAGACTTCCTACACCTCCTACGAATCTGCGTAGTACGAGTGGATCGCATCGCGTGAGTAGTAAGGACAGCCTTACGAGAGCTGTCGATATGGCGAAGCTCCGGAGAGCAGAGAACGAGGGAGAGGTCATTGACCTTACCTCTGATGACGAGCATATCCAGTCTGCCCATGCGTCGGATGAGGAAGCAGCTTTGGAATCAACTCGCTTGTTGAGGGAGTTACTTGTCTCGGAGGTTCCTGCAGGTGTGTAGCTGGATGAACAAGCATTTCAGGATTTTGTCCCCGCTGACTGTTTGAGCAAGATGTCGCACAGAGCCTATTGGCGCGACCCTCCAACAACGAGGCTACCGTTCTTTCAAGACGCATCTTTGTGGACTCGAAGTCGACTAGCCCTGAACAGGGAAGTGACCGGGACATTTTACCAATGGACGTGGATGGAGAGCGCTACCAACTGCGCTATCCCTCGAGCGAGCTGTTTACGATGGAAGGCATAGAACAGTTGTCAGCCGCAGAGTCAGAGTTACTCGATTCATCAACGCATCAGGCAAAGACGACTCATCATGAAGAGGAGGATGACGATGGGGATGACGACGAGTGTGAAGATCTTCTATATGCAGGACCGTCCACCTCGCACGAAGGAACTCCTGTTTCTCTGCCGGATGTTACAGAGGTGGGTTCTGTCTTCGGTTATCCGTACATATTCTCATGCTCATAACAATCTAGATGTCTGATGACACACCGGCCGTGGATGCACCTCAACAGCCGCGTAGAAACCCACCACGGCGTGCTACTCGTAGTGCATCAAGTTCTGCCAGCTCGGTCTCCCTCGCCGAGTTGCCCAATGTCCCAATCTCTAACCCACGCATCGCCGCGGCGCGGATGAACAGCGGTGTCACCGACCATCTGGTGCCTGCCATGCGCGATGTTCAGATCGAAGACGACGAGATAGAGATCCTGACCTGGGAGAAGGATGGTATTCCGATAGCTAAAGAATTCGGGGACTTCTACAGGCTCGCGAAGGATATACCTCACGACCTGCAGGACCACATCAACAACATGAACGACTTCGCCCGTCGCGGTGGCGACATGCAGTTGATCCTCTTTGAGTCCATGATGAGTGAGAACACTGCGCAGGACGAGCCGGGGGCCCCGGACGTCAAGATCATCAACGACGTGGACGACGAGTTGACTCCGCCCTTCGAGTTCCATTACAGCAATCTCATGTGGCACAGCGACAAGGTGCCGAAGCCGGACCTCACGAACTTGAGAGGATGCGGCTGTCATGGCGCTTGTGATCCGTTGTCGAAAACTTGCTTATGCGTGAAGCGCCAGCAGGCGTATCACTCACTGCTCGGTCTCTCAGGTTTTGCGTATGATGCACGGGGACGGTTGAAACCGGGCGTGCACAGCTTTCCCATCTTTGAGTGCAACGCGTTCTGTGGATGTGATGATGAGTGCAGGAACAGGGTGAGCTGGAATCTTTGTTACGTCTTATCAAACGTTGTGACTGAGCGCGTTGCAGGTGGTCCAACACGGCCGCAAAGTTCGTATCAACATACAGAAGACGGTGGAGAAAGGATGGGGTAAGCGATTACTCTCCGTACTTACGCGTGAATTCTCAACTTTGAAAAAGGTATCTTCGCGGCTGAGCGCATTCCCGCCAACACGTTCATTGGTATATATGCCGGTGAATACTTGACGGACTCGGAAGGTAACGAGCGGGGAAAGTGAGTGCATCACTCTATTTGCAAAAAGCGGCGACCAACAAGATGTTTCGTTTGGCAGGCTTTACAATCGTTTTGGCCGAACGTACCTGTTCGATATCGACTTCTGGTATCTGAAGAAGGACGACCGTGATTGGAAAGTCAAGTACTGTATCGACGCGTATCACGCTGGCAACGTACGTCCACATCCATGCATTCACATCTGCTGCAGCTAATCTGTGTAAACAGTTTACTCGTTATCTCGTCAGTACCCAGAATGTCCTGACATGATCTCCCTTACTGATGTCTTTCTTTGTCTATGTCTAGAACCATAGTTGTGATCCCAATTGTCAGCTCAGCCCATGTTACATCAACGAGGCCAACATCGAGAAGCCCCTCCTGGCCATCTTCACGCGGAGAGACGTGCCCATGGGACAAGAGCTGTGTTTCTCATACACAGGACCGCCGGAAGACGACGACGGGAAGGATGAAGACAGCGACCCCGGAGACGATGACGACGATCGCAACGAACCGATCTACGTGAAGTGCAAGTGTGGTGCGGCCAACTGTAAAGGGAAGATGTGGTTATGATTATATCAATGCATTTAATATCCGGTTATTCCATGTATCATGTGTATCTGCCCACTCATTCTTGTTTCTCTGCCTTTTGCATCGCTTCTCGAACACGCCGTCTGCCTTCCCATTCTACACCATCATTTTCCTCCATCTCCCATTTCTGCAATGCAGCTTCATCCCATGTCTTGTCTGTCAAGTCGCCCTCCTGCCGTAGGAAAACCTCTCCTTTGAACTGCTCAGGGAGATAATCATTCGTGACCGGGTGGCTATCAATATAAGTGTCGTAGTTAGTAAGATGTTGTAGCAATAGTCAGAAGAAGATTGTGCATACGCGTATTCCGGGTTGTAGGCATAGCCATGGGCGTATCCGAGGTTCTTCATTAGTGATGTTGGGGCATTCCGCACCATCAGTGGTACGGGTAAAGTGGGATCCTTTTTGGCTGCTTCTTCCGCGCGGTTGTATCCCTCGTAGGAGCGCGTTGACTTTGGTGCCTCCGAGAGGTAAGAAACGATGTGAGCTAGGTTAATCCTGCACTCTGGCATCCCAATAACTTGACAAGCTTGATACACGGCTATGGCCTACTGGCATGTCAAAATATTGTACAACGGTGGACTTGTGAGACCATGACTTACGAGCGGAAGGGCATGGTTATCCGCAAGCCCGATATCTTCACTCGCACATACCACCATGCGGCGCGCGATGTACAACGGATCCTCCCCAGCAGACAGCATTCGCGCCAGCCAATACAGCGCCGCGCTGCCCTGGCTCCCGCGCACGCACTTGTGCAGCGCAGAGATCATGTCATAGCGACTGTCCCCGGTGCGGTCATACGAGGTTGACACCGAACGGCGCAGTGATGCAAGCAGTTTCTCGGAGTCTGATGTCGTAGGGGCCGAGAGTACTAGCTCGAGTAGAGAGAGCGCCGTGCGCGCGTCGCCGGTGGAAAGCGAGACGATCGAGGAGAAGATCTTTGGGGTGAGCTGTGGGTAGGCGGGGAAGCGGGGTTCTTCTGTTACTGCGGTCGTGCTGGATGACTGCGAGAGATGGTCTGTGGGGAGGGACGAACTTGGTGGTAGGGGAGACGACAGCAGGTGCGGTGAGGACGGCGGTTCTGCTGTGCTCGTAGATGTTTGTGTCTCCTCTGCGGAGGACTGTGAGGCGCGTAGTACGGCTTGTGTGATTATTTGTGCGATATCATCGTCTGTAAGGCGCTCCAAGACGAAGACCCTAGCGGATACATCAACCCGTCAGAAAGAAATGATTAATCAGTAATAACTGTGCTAACCGACAGCGACTAAGTAGTGCTCCTGTGAGTTTGAACGATGGATTCTCGGTAGTCGCGCCTATTAGCTGAGATGCGTGAGTGGTGGCATTGTTCAGCCGTAACCGGTATGGCTGGTGTATACCTGTATGATTCCTTGCTCGATGAAAGGCAGGAAAATATCCTAGACATAATGTCAACAGTAGGTACTTGGGAGCCTGAAGCCGCCTACCTGCTGGGCTTTGTTGAATCTGTGCACTTCATCGAGGAACAGGATAGTTCGTCTGTAAAACTCACGTGTCAACATCAGTCTATGTGTCGAGCAGTAACCAAGGCACCTTCCGGTCAATGTCAGCACACCTTTCGCTTCTTCAGCTACCGCGCGTACATCAGAGATCCCCGCGTCTGTGGCACTCAGCTCCTTGAAGACCGCGTTTGTGCGTTTCGCCAGCAGTCGCGCTAAAGTCGTCTTGCCACACCTAAAGAGTATGAGCAGGTGTATACAGACGTTGAATGTTGTAGATACCCAGGAGGTCCCCAGAAGATCATACTTCCAGTCGAACCATTGTTGAGGAGATTTAGAAGGAGCGAATCAGGACCTGTGAGATGCCGCTGGCCAACAAACTCTTCTAGTGTTTGTGGTCTGAGCCGTTCCGCGAGTGGTGCAGCGGAAATTATTTTAGAACCCCCTGAAATCTTGGTCCTCTTGGAATGTGTCTGAGTAGACGGCAAACTTTCCTCCGCCCGTCGCTTCTGGCTAGCATGTGAATGTCCAGAGCCGGAAGCATTTTGGGAGTGCGTCGGTGTCGGCGTTGGCTTTGTCTTGTTAGGCGTAAATATGGGTGCCATCAGTGAGGGTTTCTTGTGCTGAGAGGGTGCGTGTGACGCGGATTCGTTCTTAGGTTTGAAGGTAGACGTGCTGGCATCTGAGCAATTATTGTCCAAGTGGAGGTTGATAGACTGTTCGGGTACGTCTCGAGAGCATATTGGACTGTCGATGAGGAGACACGTCAATTATTTCTGTTGTATGAGACACTGTATATGCAACGTACCACGTTACTACACATTTTATGCACATTCAGTTCCAATATCACGATGCGATCGAACAATGTCAACGATACATACCCATTTTTGCGCCGCTTTGGGAACTCATTTCCCGAGCGTACACTGATTTCAATACACGGTCACTATGTAAGCAAGTTTGGGAGGCTGCGCGGGCGCGAGGAACGAGCGCCGGC
>JAAIFI010000150.1:0-71971 GCA_011032875.1 Phlebia tremellosa | reverse complement strand
TATAAAGTTATATATGGCGTTGTTTATTTCGCAGATGACTAATACTGGCAACACCGGGCCTAGCTTGCCCTGGCTTATCGCTTGACCTTGTGCGCACAATGAGCTCAGCTAATAATGACTAGTATAAGCTTGGAAAGAAGGTAACTTGGCCAGACGGTGTTGTCGAAATGCTGAATATCTGGCCTAACAGACTTCAAGCTTCAAGCTTCAAAGCTTCAACTTACATACTGGCAGGGGGCGTCTGTGCGAAGTGTACTTATTTGCAGACCCTTAAGCTTGACTCGGAAACTTCCTTTGGCGGTCAAAAACAATCATCAATTGCCATCCCGGACATGATTCAGACCAGAAGACACCGATATCCGGATATGTCAGGTGTCACGTTCCCGAGGCTCAAGTACTATACCATCGATTGATACCTCTGCCACTGAGCCCAGACGCTACAGAGCTTTGAGCCTTCCCGTATCCCCTTCAAGAGTTCTACTCATCGTGCCAACTGCTAGCTTCCCTATGGCTCCATTTCGCGCGCACGAAGTTTACGCCGAACAGCTCGGTCAGCTTTCTCATGGTTTACCCTTGTGGTTTCCGGAGCCAGAACCCGAGCGAGGAGCTCTCCAGATTGGTGATGTTGGACTAGCTGTAGACGGACAGTTCGTGCGTTTGTTCAATGTGATCGAAGGCCACCGAGAAGAATTGGTCCCTGGACCTCCTGAAGGCGAGCCTCCTCTGAAGTATGACAGTCGTCTTCGTAACACGCGCGAAGCTGCTTTGAAAGAAGGGCTTCACGCTAACGGTATAAGAACAAATGGACAAATCGATCTACATGCTACTGCGTACGTGTTCTTTGCACAGCGCACGCACTCATCTGATCATCCTAATCCAGAAACGCAGTGATCATACCAGCAGGTGCTGGAGGTGCCTACCAATTCGTGACGAGCAAAGCAGTCGGCGCCATGATCCTCCTCACAGAACCTGCAAAATTAGATCAAGTTTTCTGTAATACGACTTTCGTCGACTACATGCGACAACATCATATGAGCTGGTATCAGTTCGCTAGGGGGATTGGCTTCGACTGTAAAGCCGAGGACATCGTCCTGGTTCGAGGCACCGTTAAGGCCGCGAATTGGACGGTGGCTGCGTTCCAACAGCACGCTCGTTCCGGCAAGGTAGCTCTCAACGGAGAGCTTCTCCCGGTGGCCGGTGCTGGTTTTACCCTATCCTTTGGACAAAGTTCGGCTTGCCAACAAGACTGTCGAAGTCGCCCTCTTCCTACAAATACGTCTCTTCTGTCCTCTGGGCTTGCAACCCCTCTTTCCAGAGATCAATGTGTGTTCCTACCCGTGTACAAGATAAAATATCGCCATATAAGATTCTTTCTACCTCCCAAAATCGAAGCGGGCGCTGGTCCCCACGAACTTCCACGTAGCGATGATCACGACGACGGACCTTCAGGTGCCGACGCACAGATTATCGGAGATCCCGAGCCTAGTTCTGTGAGCTTTTCTTTGAGCTGCGTGAACCATGGACTCACCGAATGTGCAGCACTATGGTCCGGTGGATGCAATTCTAGAATACATTTTGCGAGTAAGTGGAGGTAAAATCGGAGCGGAGCACTAGGCTAACGACTGTTAGGTTCGGCCAGATGCAGATGTAGCTATTGCGTGTGAGGGTGATATTAGCGACATCCTCGGTGTGAGTGCCGCACTTCGGAAGATCTCGTAGCCCTGACAGTTTATCTTACAGGGAGGACCCTGGCCGGACGACTTCCCAGCATATCTAGATCAGTGTCAACCAGAAATTAGTGTTGATCCCCAGACAAAATGTACGTTCCCGTATGACTGCCAATTTGGTTTGCGCGCATATTGATGGTCTTTAGTGGGTACGCTATGTATGAAAGCCGTAATCCAGCATTCACGAGCACGGACGATCAGAAACCAGAGTCTTGCAGATTCTCAAGAGGACACTATAATCGCTGATGACGATGACGATCTTCGTCGTAGACTCGATCCACTCGGTAGTGGTGAAATCATTCTTGGACGCGGGGGGGATGCAGAACCTGTTCGTTGGCCCCATGTCTCCATGGCAGACCCTTCTGCGGAAGAAGGTGCAGTCGCTTCGATGGCATTATCCCCAGACGGCGTTCACATCGCTACCGGAATGGACGACTCCATTATCCGAATCTGGAACTACAAGACTGGCTCACTATCGAAGAAGTTAAACGGCCATGACGACACGCCTTGGTCTCTGTCATACTCGCCGGATGGGACTCGCCTCGTTTCAGGCGCAGGGGACAACCTCGCTATCATATGGGACGTTGCCGATGAAAACAGGGGCAAGCTCCATGAGCTTGTCGGTCACGATTCCGACGTATGGTCAGTGGCATTTTCGCCCAACGGCAAGCTGATTGCTTCGGGATCAACGGATTCGTCAGTCCGCGTGTGGGACGCTGAGACAGGACAACCACTTCATTCATTTCATGCCGATGGATCAGACGTCATGCAGGTCCTCTGGACACCGGACAGCGAGCGAATCGTTTCGTGTGCAGGCATGGGCGGACGATGCTGGGATGTTGCTGCAGGTCAGGAGGTCACAATGTTCACAGGACATGGAGGTGCGATCTGGTGTATGAATATCAGTGCGGATGGCCGTCGTCTTGTTACTGGGTCTGAGGATCGTACTGCTCGCATATGGAATATCACGACGGGCGAGGAGCTTGTCACGCTTGCAGAACACACAGGAGCCATATGGTCTGTGGCGTTCTCCCCAGACGGTCAGGAAGTCGTCTCCGGTGGATACGACAGTCGGGTCGTTGTTTCCGACTCGTACACGGGCGAGACCAAATATGTCTGGACGACGGACGGTGAAGATGGCGGGGCTATCATTGACACTGTTGCATTCTCGCGAGCTGGGGATCTTGTTGTGTCCGGAGGTGCAGAGGGGAATGTCAACTTGTATGACCGTCGCTCAAGTATGTTTGTCGCTCAGTATAAAGCTCATACCGACAAGGTCAAGAGTGTCCAATTCTCACGAGACGACTTGGACATTATATCTTCGTCAGATGATGGGTCGGTCCGCGTTTGGAGTGTGGTAGACACACTCAGACTTTAAATTATCGTTTGTTGAACCAGGCAGACATAACTTATACTACAGATCTGTTCATACACAAGATATGAAACTACGTAGTACCGCCGGGTTTAAACTACTCAGCTAATTTTATGATCATAACGCCAGCGACATCTTCTGTTATGCAGGTCTGACCATCTGGTAGTTAGCCTTCCTCAGGTGTGTACGATAGTGCAAATTTTTAGCCCATCCAAGAACCGGATGGTAAAATGCTAGACACTACTTGACAGCTAGACGAATTCCTCAGACAATTGTCAAAGTAGTACTCAACAACGACTGATCACTCGTGCCTATCTTCACCGTGAACTGCCCAGGTTCGACTGCCCACGATTGGTTGACAGTCCACACTGCCAACTGCTGAGATTGAACCTCTATGGTTATAATTTGAGATGTTCCCGCTCTAGGTCTCATACTGAATATATGCACTACTGGAGATGGAAAATCTGACGTACGGCAAAGAGACTTTCTGGAAGCCAATCAGCTCTTCATTAGCTGTCGCGACAGAACTTACTAAGTCTGTCAGATACACCTATAGAAGCAGTCTCGTCTTGGTATGAATAACTGGTATCATGCTAAGAAGGCCCCACCTGAACCACCTCTTTACCGCCCACCTTGCCGGTGTTGTGCACTGTGACGGTAACAGAGAAGTTGTCGTTGGTACCGATAGTGCTGCTGGATAGCTTGAGATCCGTGCTAGATGCAACAAACAGGGTATTCATTGTGCGTGGGTCGAATTGAGAGAGATAGGGAACGTACTAGTCAAAGGTTGTATAACTTAACCCGTGCCCAAAACTCCACAGAGGGACGGGACTATCCAAGACGTACTAGAGGGGCGTGAATTGGGTGATCCGTATACTACAGCACGGCACAAAACGCACTTGGTGTCCGAATATCAATGTACCGTTATCGAGAATCTCGCCTGAGTCGACTGGACGACTACCTTTGATGTAATTGTAAAAGACAGGCGTTGTTCCAACGCTACGAGGGAACGAAACGGGCAGTTTGCCTTGTGGCATCAAATATCAACAAAAATATAAGAAACGTTCGGAGAGATTTCCGCACCCGAAGGATTGACATCTCCGAAAACAGTTTCAGCGAGCGCAAGGCCACCAAGCTCCCCAGGATAGAATTGCTGAATGACCGCATCGGCATCTGAGACGATCAGTATGGGGGGTTTTGAGCCACAACATGTATGTTACGTACTTGCTTGGATCCAAGGCTCAGCTACGGGTTTACCACTCACCAAGACAACGATTGTAGGCGTGCCGGTCGCCTTCACCGCTTGTACTAGTTTCAACTGGGCCCCGACAAGTCCTAAACTAGACAGATCAACATGTTCTCCCGTCGTAGCATTAGTACCTGGCGTCCACAGGAGTGTCTGGTCAAGCGACCAAGTACCGACCATGACCAGAGCAACTTCCGAGATCTGCGCTGTCGACACGGCTTCTGCGAATCCAGATTCATCGTTGGACCATAATTCACAACCTTGTGCAAAGTTGATCTTCACGGATGTACCAGACAGCAATTGCGTGAAACCGGCCAATGGACTGATGCCGTTGAGAGAAGCGTTGAAGAATACGTAGTCGCCAAACTGTTAGCAGGGTTTAGATTGGGTCTTTGACGTGTCACAAACGTAGGTGCGTACAGTAACCCGATTGACCTGTGGGCCTATTAGAGCGATTGAACTGATAGATTTACTGAGCGGAAGTATGTTGTTATGGTTTTCGAGAAGCACGATAGTCTCCCGTTCCATCTGGTGGAGTAATGATCTAGTCTCTGAGGTGCGCAGCGTTTGTTCGTAATCTTCGTATGGATATGGATCTGATCCAGTTATCTGTCAGAGGACAAACGGTAAGCTACGGGTGGATCAGGTGAACTTACTTTCGAAGAGACCAAGAGCAAATTTCGTCCGAAGCATAGTCTTGACAGTTTCATCGACATACGATACACTGATATTGCCCGCTCTAATTTGGTCTGAACATACCCATCGGATCTGGGTTACGACACAGCACGAGTACGAGAAGACTTACCAGGAAGCGTTAAATATGTGTACGTCCCACCGCCCATTTCGCCGCTTATATTTTCGACAGCAGTTCTTGCAGCACATTCGCGGTCAGCACAGGTCCCATGGGTAGTGATGAGCAAATCAACGGATCCTGCATCCGTAGTAACCCAGTACTGGTATCCCCACTCTCCACGCAGCTTCGACTGACGTTAATACTTGCAAGAATGTAGTTCGATGAGTTGTTACATACGATATCATTTAGCAGGTCTGTGATTTAAAGTCAAATTCTGCCGTTAAATAGCTCCGTATAAACCTACGGGTGTTTGCAATAGCTGGAATACCGTCATAGCTTGAATATGCGGTCATGATTGACAGACTCTCCACGCATGCCCTATTGAATGGCTTGAGATACATGGTTCGCAGCTCGCGCTCGCCCCCTGAGACTTGTGCTATGTTCCTATATGAACTCTCTGTATCAACCGACAAATCACAGAAGATGGAAACGTACAATCCACCCTGAGGACTACCGAACGCTGCAAAATGTTTGCACGTTGCTGCCATGCGTGCAATTGCCGTCGAACTTGTGTTACGACGGCGACCAGACTGTAGACCGGTAACATACGCATGTCCCATTTCTCCGGTTCTGACAAGATATATTAGCAAGATGATGCGCCTATCGCAGGAGGTGTTGTATACAGGCTTACAGGAAGGGGTCTTCGCCAAAGTTCTCTTCCACGCGACCCCAACGCAGCTCGCGTGAAAGATCTAACACCGGGGCAAACGCCTGACTGTAACCAAGACCTTCCGCCTCGTCTGCAATTGTAGCCGCCGCTAGCTGTAGCAAATCTGGGTTAAACGATGCGGCTAGACCTATGGGGGATGGCCAAATCGTTCCATTATCTGTGAATCCATGTAGTCCTGACACATTACAGATGAAGTACCGGACGATGAAGTCTGAACGATCGAACTCACCTTCCGTCTGTATGAGCGCAGGGATGCCGAGGGTCGTATTCTCCATGAGATATCTTTGTCCGACGGTGATGGCAAAGACAATCTTTTTCCACGGAGCAAGATAACCCGCCCAGATAGAACCTCCCTTTTGACTCATCATCACCTCCAAGCCAGTCTGGTTAAAGACCAAAGAATCGTCTAAGGGGTCCGACATATCCATCCACCCGTCAATGTCGCCCTGAATGCTGACAAATGTGCTTTAGCTGAAGTGCATGAAGATACCGGTATGTACAGGGTCACTAACATTTGGGAGACCTTTTCCTCCAGTGTCATACGTGGAAGAAGATCGTTGACGCGGTCCTCTATGGACGCTTTCGGATTCTTGTAGATGGGCAATGATCCATCGTTGTTCGTGCCGCGCGCATTGAGTGGAAAATGAAGGTCTCCACGAACTTCCAGAAACACCGCACTCGCAGCTGCGAGATGTGCACAGATGCAGAGCAGCATAGACACTGTCGCGATTACCATGGCGATAAGACAAAGCAGACCGAGCAGCCATTGTATTTGAGGACATTACGCGAGAAGCCTTTTCTCAATAGACCGCGCTTCCCATGATGTGTATCACAGGGGGTGTCCTTGTAAGGGAACAAGCAAATGGAACCGCTGCACCACCACGAGCTCCCGGAGTAAAGGAGGGTGGAAAGCATGATACTCATCGTCAGCTGATGGTCAAGGCTCGAGAGTATGTCAGAGAAGGAGTACGCGTGAGTAAGCACCCAGTTATTCGAAGACTCGGACTTGATGTGAGAGCGCGCGGTCCGTTAGATCCTCAGCGCATCGCCGAGATTTGCCCGGAAGCTGAATTGACAAAGTCTATATCAGGGCCCTTAGGTAGTGAGCTCTGGTGGAATGGGACCAGTCACGCACGCGTGAATTTTCCGAGCCTATACATAATGCATTGATGACAATCGATCGGATGTCTTGCGATGAGGGCCCATGAGAGAGCATTGTATACAATGAACCTTGTGTGATCTTCTAATTCCGCTGCCCGTCACCTTAGTTGCCTGGTAAGAACCTAAGGCAATAAGAATCGATATCGTCTTCTTGGTACAATGGTAAACTGGGAGACGACGTCCGCCCAGAACGCTCTGAACGTGCGCCATGCTACTACACGGTGTAGTTCATGTTGTGTTATCGAGAGAGTGTGCCACTACTACTTACTGATATTAGTGACAATGCCCCGTTGACAGAAAGCTCCTAGGCGGAGATAGACCGCGTGTTGTGAGTAGATAGTCATGCCGAGTAGATAGACAAGTGCACCTGTGTATCCGTTGATGTGTTCGTTATGTCCGTTGAAGCTCGAAGGGCGGGGTGAAGTTCCTGTTCGGAAAGACCGTGTGGACGATTGTGGCGGGGGCTGCAGTGTGGGGAAGCATGCAGTATTGGCAGTACGAACGCACAATGGTGCGAAAGGTTCAGAAGGGAGGAACTTTGGTGTGGCGCATTTAAGCATTGTAGTTTACCGACCATCATTGGCATTGAATAAGTGACATGATTTACTACCGACGGATGCAGAGGATATACCGATGAGTGTTCGAGATAAGCAATGAATATCTAGCTGTCGATGTCTGTTTCGATACAACAAAGACTGAGTGGCAATGTTGAACGTTGATGCAGGATTGACTGCGGGAGTGAGCGTGGGAATTTACAGACAGAGCCAATAAGGGGAGAGATCAGAGAGCTGGTGTTGCCGAGATCCAAATACCAAGCGTCGACCAATCGCGATGTCCAAGGACCAAAAGCCGTACGTGCAGCCAGGCGAACCTCTGCATGAGTTCCTCCCTACTTTCTGGCGAAGACAAATCGATGCCGCAGAACAAGAGACTCCAGATTATAGGCATCCTCCTCTCCCCCTCGCCAGGATAAAGAAAGTGATGAAGAGCGACCCTGAAGTGAAGGTGGGCCTCTCACCGCGCCACCTCTTTCTACACCGTCTCATCCGCTTCCGTTTCTTTTCCTAGATGATTGCAGCAGATGGTATGTTGTAGTTCATAGTCTCAGAAACTGTGGCTAACCTGTGAGCAGCTCCCATCCTTTTTTGCAAGGCTTGCGAGAGTACGTATCGCTTCTATTACCCCTGTTGTCTCCATTAACGTCTATCTCCATGCGTAGTATTCATTGCAGAAATCACTGCCCGCGCGTTCATCATCGCAGATTCAAACAAACGGCGCACTCTCTCTCGCGCAGACATTGCCAAGGCCGTCAGCAAGTCTGACCAGTTCGACTTCCTCATAGACATACTTCCTCGTGAGGAGCCCTTCTCGTCAGGTGCTGCAGCCGGCTCAGGGAAGACGGCCGCGAAGAAGGTGAACGGTGCCAAGGATCAGGTGCGTAGCAATCACTCTCGTCTGACGTCTCACAATATGACGCACTTGCTATCAAGAAACAGCCTGGAAGTAGGCAAGAGCCTGATCAACAAATGAACGTGGAGAGCAGCGCATCTGCGAGTGAGGTATCCGGTACAGCAGTGTTGGACCAGGCACGTTTGTCTTTCACATTTGGATGAACTTGTCTGATCCTGTATCGTGCAGTTGCAGACTTTACTCAAGTCCACTGGGCCCGTCGACTCGCGTAATCTCTCGTGAACACGCGAATTCGACTAGTCTAACGTATCAGAACGACCAACTTCTGAATATTTATGTACTATGACCTATTCTTCAGCTCATGGTCCCGCGAATGAACATACATAATATAACGAGTCCCTTAGAAGTTCAAGATATAACATCAAGCAGATCTCTGCAGTGAACCTTTCGCGTCCTTCCGCCTCATCATCCACAAAAATGGCTCACTCGGCCATCCTACTGGTAGTGAAGGTGTGTTGTGTATATCGTTCCGCGCAAACTGCACATCCGCGATATGGCACCGCAGATCCTCCATCTCCTCCCCCAGCTTCGAATCGTTGAGCCCCGAGTAGCCCAATCCGGGCGTTGCGGCGACTATCGTCAGGTTACGGATGGGCACACCGAACGACGTCCGTTCTTGAGCAAGCGTGAATAGTCGGATGGATGCGAGCGCGCTATCGTCTGTGATGACAAGCGATGATAGAGCGGGGCATACCGCTGCCGGAGGTCCTCGAGTATCGTTGCCCTGACTATCTGTGGTGAGACCTGAAAGAATAGCACGAGAGCGACGACGAATTATGTTCAGCTTCATAAGTTTCGACATTGTACGAAACGTGTCCTTCCACCAGTCCGATGTGAGATCGGGGTCACAGTCGACGCCAATAGTGAGTTCCTGAACGTTTCGCACGTCCACCAAACTGAATACAGATGCAAGTAATTCAGATGATGTGTTTGCAACGTAGTAGAAATGTATGACCAAAATCCCGTTCGACACTGAGAAGAGTTGGGGAGCGTCCTTGAGAGTCGGGCGGTACATTAGATGGACGGCTTTGAGATTGTGCAGCGGGTGGAAGTGCGTGAGACTAGCGGGAAGGAGCGCCGAAAGTGTTTCGGAGCTGTGAAAGAGGACGTCGCCCCAGATCTCGACTTTCGTCGTATTTGGGACGACAATGCGTGAAAGGAATTTGGAAATCAGGCGTGGTGAGCTCCAGTTGCCAATATGAAGATAACGCATACGTGGCATCTCCAGCAAAGGATATTCAATCAATCCCACATTATTCACTGAAGAAGTAGCGGTATAACTGCTTGGTCCTGCTTCGACAGCTATCAGCTCTTCCAAGCGGATGCAGCCCGCAAGCAGCTGAACGAACTCATCCATAGGTATACGAGCACGGATGTGTTGGTCGTAAAGACATAGATGCGTCAGAGTTGCGCCCATGGCCCAGCTATCATGCCATTTCGCAAAGTTGGACAGGGTAAGATGTTTCAGCTTCGGTGTCTGTCCCCCAAACAATATCGGCAATGTCTTCTCTTGATCTTCGCCCATCCCAAGTGAGATGCTGAGAGACGTCAGGTGCGGGGCAGGGGAGTCAAAGAATCGCAGTATAGCTGGGCCATATCGATAGGTCGGTTGCACGTGCAGCTCAACGAATTGCTCGCTATGCGGGGAAATCGCTTGCAGGAATCGCCCTCGCTCAAGTGAAGGTTTCACATTTGTGCGAAACTTGGCGTCCCGCAGGTACACGCGCAGAAGCGACTTGCACGAACGGTCGAGGAAGGCGAGGGAGGCCAACGGGCATGAGGTATCGATAGCGGTCCAGAGTGTGGGGAATGCGAATGCTGTTTCACGCCAATAACGGCATACTTGTGCGACATTTATCCAGCGGTGAGATGCCTCGTCTGCGGAGCAAGGGAAATCCGGGAGGAAACCAGAGGTGCTTGGCGTGTAAGAAGAGGCAACCATGGCAAAGATGGTGGCAAGTGTTTCGCGGGGGAGACTATTGACAGGCGCAAAGGCATTGCGTACGGAGTTGAGCGATCGGGAGACGCTGAAGAGGCTTATTTCTACGCAATCCAACTGGAAAGCGTGAGCACGATTGGGCAGTTTAAAACTACGAGAACGTACCTCTTCCTCCTTGAACTCACTACGGGTTCTGTAATCATGTGTTTGAACATGACAACATTGCGAGAGTACCAAAACATACCGTCTGAGGTCATCCCGGGGACTCAACTTCGCGATGAGTGCATCGGCAAGCTGTTGAGGGCTGCTGTTGGATATGAGTATGTCGTGTAAGCCTTTAGACATTATGCGGGATAAGGGGATACGATATGTACACAAGTAAAAGGCAAGACAATGGTGGCTCACTGGGGTCATCACTGTTCAGCACACGGCTGACTGCATTGAGCGTTCCGCGTTTCGATACCAGCCGCGTAACAGGAGTTTCCGGCTACACCGGCAGAATGCAGATGGCCTTGCTACTTCGACTAGGAGCTCGTGCATGTATAGTCCACGCGCGGGGCGTACTATCAGCATGAGGACCATTTCGAAGATGAGGTCAATGTGATCTGGATGAGGTTGGGCCATGCATAAGTTATTTCGTTTTTCTCGGTTGACGAGGAAGCCCTACATTACTACTTACCACTGGAAATGCTTCACGGGAAGATATCCAAGCCTACGCAAGTTCATGCATGTTTAAGTCTCTTCCAGGGACGCATCCTTTGTAATTCGCAGACTGAGAAAGAAGACCGCCGGCGCATGGCAGGGGTTACATAAGCAGTTCAGTAGGCACAGAGCGCTAAAACCAGACGCTCTATTTTAGTCTATTTAGAAATTAGTATTCTCTATTCGACGCTCAGCGCTCAAGCGCTCAACGCTCAACGGTCTTCGCCCATCTTGCACCCGACAGCGTCCAACCTGGTTGAAAGTCCCGTCAGCAATGTCCGCAAAGGCCTCCACATCGACCACACCTGTTGCGCACAACGCTTTGCCACCACCATCCACGACATCCGCTGCTCGTTCTTCGCGTATCGCACCGCATTCTCATATCAAGGGCCTTGGTCTTACTCCAGATGGTTATGCCAATGTTGATACTGCAGGCTTCGTTGGCCAAAGAAATGCAAGAGAGGTTCGTCCATGCGCATAGTGCACCTCATTGGTGTAGTCTGAAGTGATTGATACCACATGTCAGCAGCAACTGACTTCGGTTGATAGGCATGCGGCGTTGTTGTTGACCTTGTTAAATCGAGAAGATTCTCGGGAAGAGCCCTACTACTAGTCGGTGCCCCTGGAACCGGAAAGACAGCTCTTGCGCTTGCTATCTCACAGGAGCTAGGGCAGAAGGTCCCATTCTGTCCTATGGTCGGTTCCGAAGTGTACAGTGCGGAGGTGAAAAAGACAGAGGTTTTAGCTGAGGCTTTTAGAAGGGCGATTGGTGCGTGACCGTTCTATCGATCTCGCCAATGCAAATTCTGAAGACTTTTGCATCGTCCAGGATTGCGGATAAAAGAAACAAAGGAAGTATACGAGGGAGAAGTCACCGAGCTCACGCCAACCGAGGCTGAGAACCCGTTAAGTGGGTACGGCAAGACTGTTTCGCACGTTGTTGTCGGACTTAAGACCGTCAAGGGGACGAAGCAACTTAGGCTCGATCCCTCGATCTACGAAGCGATCTTAAAAGAAAAGATTGTCGTTGGAGACGTCATCTACGTAGAGGCGAATACTGGTGCTGTCAAAGTGAGTAGTGCAAAGGATGTACTATGACATCAATCTCTGATCATTCTGCAGCGTGTCGGTCGTTCGGACGCATATGCGTCGTCTTACGACCTCGAGTCTGAAACTTACGTGCCACTCCCGAAGGGCGACGTACACAAGCGCAAGGAGCTCGTGCAAGATGTGACGTTAGGTGACCTGGATGCGGCAAATGCACGGCCTCAAGGCGGGCAGGATATCATGAGCGTGATGGGCAGTTTGGTGAAGAGTGGACGGACAGAGGTCACGGAGAAGCTGAGAAAAGAGGTGAACAAAATCGTGAAAGGTTATGTGGACCAAGGTGTGGCAGAGGTTGTACCAGGTGTGGTCTTCATCGATGAGGTCCGTTCGCACATCCCATCTATCCCGCCTGCAAAAATTGAACTGCACTAGGTTCACATGCTCGACATCGAATGCTTCACGTACCTGAATGCGCTGCTGGAGTCTCCTATGGCGCCTACCGTGATTTTCGCTACAAACCGCGGGAATTCACTTGTGCGTGGGACTACTGACATCGTAGCGCCCCATGGTATACCCATTGATTTGCTCGATCGGTACGGCGATTTCCAATACTTCTGGACATATTTGATGAATGTGTTGCCGTCTAGGTGCCTGATTGTGAAGACCGATAAGTATACAACTGAAGAGGTGGCGAAAGTAGTGCAGGTCCGTGCGAACGTGGAGGGGCTAAAATTGGGTTCAGGTGTGCTTGACCGTTTGGCAACGGAAGGAGATCGGAGTTCCCTCAGGTGCGCATTTGTTTCCGCTTATCATCGTCTGCCACTGACCGCATTCATCAATTCGACTTACCTCTGGACATTGTCTCGCCTCTGCTTCCTGACATCTTCGGCATCGTAACAGATACGCGCTGCAGCTCCTTACGCCCGCATCTATCCTTGCAAATATTGCCGGTCGCAACCAAATCGAGCTGGAGGATATCAGTGAGATGGGCGAACTGTTCCTGGACGCAAAAACAAGCGCGGCGGCCATCGGACAGAATGACGGTCTTGTCAGCTGAGTGGGAGTACCGTAATCTCGACGTGCTGGGGCTTCGGGCTCGTGAGAAGCTGGTGTGTTGCAAGCATATTGTAGGATATGTATGCAGTTCAGGCTAATACGCGCCCAGCGTACATCATTCGGCTCACTCTCGAGACGGCCATAAAATTTGGCCCGGGCCGACTTGCTCGATCTTTAACCACCCCTTCTTCTGCTCGCCTACCTACCAGGGTATTCTTGACGTTCACATCTTGATCTAGAGAAAGTATGAGGGCCATCGTTGAGAAGATGTGGGGCGACTCTGTAATCATTATGATCGCACGCAGTGATATTACGGCGATTTACCTCGAATTTCCTCGATTCTTTCATCTACAGTCACAGACTCGGGTCTCTCTGTCCTCCCAGCCCTCGTCGTTCGGGCTTGCCCATTGATCCTTGACTCCGTCCTGCCACTTGTAACGTTATCCAGTGGTTGCTCTATTGGTGTGCATACGTCAATATCTCTCTACTGATTCGTAGTAGTCGGGCGAAGATATACGACACTACGGGAACAAGACAAGAAGAGCTGACTGTGTTCCAGAAAGCACGAGAGCGCTTGGCTCGATTGTGGTGTAGTAGTAGGCGAGCGTTTCACGCCTTCGTACGAGCTGAGGGTTGCTGAAATGTGCAGCGGACAGGCATCTGACACTACGCCGTGAGCTTGGTGTCCGAGACCAAGTACTATGTATGCCACAGGCCTGGATACATGTCCCGCGGGCAGTGTTAGATTTTCAGCGCTCAGCTAGCTTGCATTCCTGATCCCGCACCGACTCAGTCGGAGTTCAGTTTGGGTTGGCACCATGACCGGCGTTGCGAAAGTAAACAGAGTTATGTACGGCTCGGTCTAAGTCTAAGTCTCTTCGTGTCTATGCACTATCACTTTCGGATAAGACACGAGTACGCGACTTCACGGAACATGTAATCAAGTGAGTAGTGTTCTTTTGTCTGCTTGGATTGACTGATGACGAATTTGGATATACAGTATGTCGTACCAAGTGGGGTGGTTCGTAGAGGCGGTGACGGTGTTTCCCAGACGATACATGCTATCGAATGCTGCCTGCAACATCTGCCAATGTCCACAACCTCACGCCTTTTGTGCTTTCTAGAGAGAGAAGGCGCGAAAAGGTCTGGCACAGACCGGCATCCTTCCGGGCTTGGTTCAAGCTTATGACAGACAAGCGTCTCTGCCTAGTACTACTAGTACGCTGCCCCACCGACTCAAGCTTTGAGCCAGCATGATTCTTATGCACGCGGTCTGTGTATCATCTTGACTTGCCAACTTCTCCCCAACTGACCCATCTCGGGCTGCACAGCATGCCGCGCATCGCACGCGCCTTGTGGCCAGCCAGCCATCCCAATGGCACAAGGCTGCCCTCAGAGTGCCCTTTTATCTGATTCCGATTTCGAGCTCGATCCTGGGACCGGTTTGTAGTAGATGCGTGGGTGCTGGACCGAAGCGGTTCTCACTCCCTCTGGGCCAACGGAGAGTGGCGCTCCGCTATGAAGATCAATCTCGAGAAGCCATCATACTTTCATGCGCTCTGCCACGGTCTGAAGGGAGTGATACTAAGGTGTTAATGAAAATCTGACACTGCGCGAGTACCCATTATTGATATCCATTAGTATTCCGTACCGGAGCTTACACGCTCGCCTTTGAGATGGCCTCTGTTTCTGACAGATGGTACCGGAATTCCGTGCCGACACATCAACTATCGCAAAATGTCAGTTTCTCGTAAACTTCTCTTCTTCTCGCTCTTATATAAGTCCCTCCCTATCTCGCTCAGGCCCTTTACAGTCCTCCCTCCCAACGCCTTGCCGCTGCAACGTTACTCTACCACTAGCAGTCCCTTACCCTCGCGACGTCTTTTGAGATGATAAACCGCACTCTTCCCTACTACCTCGAGGATCGCACTGGCGTGTTCACAGGCTCGGACTTCGACGACATCTACGACCGCATGTTTCTTCGCGTCTCGTCCTCGCCATCCCATCTATCCTGCCCCGTTCCACCACTATCACCATGCCTGCCTCTATCTCCTCTACCGTTCTCACTCATGGTATACCGCGCCACCCGCCGTTCATCTCCCCGCAAAGATTCATATGGTTACCACGATCCAAGTGCAAGCATGAGACAAGGCGAGCTTGCGGTGATGTTACAATTTGGGCCAAGAGGTGCGCTGGGAAGCGCAAACTTTCTGAACCTACCCTCAGGGACAGAGAGGGGGGAAAAGGGCTTAGATGTTGTAGCACGAGAGACTATGCAGATGGGGCAGTGGTTAAAGAAGACGAGCATTTTTGGAGGAACGTTGTCGAGAAAATTCAAAGCGTCGAATGGTGAGGAGTATCGGTGGATGTACCGGAGCGTAGAAAGCCAGGAGTGGTCGGTATGTAAAGCGTTGCCGATCTCTTCACCATGGCTCATCGATATCTCTCTCTCAGCTCATTGACTCACGCGACCAGTTGGTCGCACACTTTGACCTAAAGCCATCAAACAAGCCTGTGTATGACACTTCAGGAAACGTACTGACTATCTATGAAGCTCATGCGCATATTGCTGTCGGTGAGCCTACTCAATAGATATCTACTGGTCTTGGCCTTCACGGCTTTCGCGTCGACAGAGATTTTGGCGTCATTGACGGTTATGCGGCATATCGTCGCTCACAACCTGTGAGCGCCGACGTACCGTCGTCCCGGTCCAGAACATCATGTCGCACAATTTGGTCCCTTCTTCCATAGTTGCGCCTTTACCGAGTCCCTGGATTCACACCTGATGATACATCGCGGTCTGCACTTTTCGATCATACTGGCTGCTAGTACTAATACGCAGTCTATCTTCAAGTTTCCTCGTGCACCTGCCACCCGCACGGCGGACCTTAGCAGCACCCTCTACAGCTGTCATCATACTTGACATCATTGTATGCATTGTCCTGCATTTGATATACCCGCAACATCTCCCACATTGTATCATAGCATTAGCACATCTGGTCCACTCTTTATTTACCTCGGTCTCGTCAGGATGGTTCATACGACACGTTCTTACGCGTCTTTCGTGTAAAAGGTCAGCACTGCATATGCCTGATCTGGATGTGCTAGAACACTACAGGACACTACAGGCACCGTATGAATGCTTCGTCCCAGCTAATGATTGGCCGTCTGGTACGCTCAAAAATACGAACTATGTCCTAGAAGTCCGGATATCTTGTCATAGTCTAGAGAAGGAGACAACGACCACCCTCCGCGGATCGATCAGTCTTGTATTGGGTGTCCCAGGCGCATTCAGTCTGTCTAGAGGTAATACTCAGCAAGAGATAGCCTGAACAAGGTAGTAGGTAGATTGTTCTGAAGATATTGCGTAATTTGGTAATGGTACAACATGATTCACAGCAGGCACGAAAGCAGGTGAACAACAAACTGTCCTTAGAAACTAGCGACTTCACAAATCAACGCCCACGACCGTGCCCGTGGAAGCCCGGGGGGCTGAAATGGAATTGGAACCCGCCTGGGAACCCCCCGCCGCCGCCGCCAGACGGCGCGCCCTGGAAGAATTGGGCGAAGTTGCCTGGATATCCGCCGCCCTGGAAGGCCCATGGATGCCCGCCCTGACCAGCCATTGGATCGTTTGGATCATCACCATTGTCAAAGCGTTGTCGCAGCTCTGGGAAGGTGTAGAGTGAGAATCTAGACATAACGTATAGGGAAATGCTCAAACCTGGGTTTGTAAGGACTTCGTATGCCTCGTTGACGGCTGCCATCTTCGCCTCGCTGCCACCCTTGTCCGGATGAGCCTCCTTTGCAGCTTGCCGGCTAACATAAGTCGTTATCTCAGCGCAAGTGAGTGAATGATAGAAACCGGACGACTCACAAGGCTTTCTTGATCGTCTTAGTATCAGCGTCTCTAGAAACACCTAATACTTTGTAGTAATCTTTCTGACGGGATTGCTTGAGGAGCTTCTGAGCCCTTTGCAGCCGTTGATGGATCTAACCAAAAGGTTACTTCAGCCGATCGCTCATTTTGAAGGCTCTGCGAGATACGTACGTCCCGGTTCGACCTCCCACCTGCCTCGAACGCCTTCTCATATATCCGCACCGCTTCCTCCCATTCCTCCTTCTTCAGGGCCGCTTCTCCCATTCCAACCAGACCGTCGGCGTCATTCTGTAACCCATCCATGCCTAACAGCTGGTCACAGTACTCTTCGCATTTATCCCACATTCTCAGATTAGTGTACGCCTTACATAACGCACGTAAAATCGTCTCCCGACGCGGACTGGTCTTCTCGGCTCGCGGCATATCGATATACGGAGGTAAGGCGAGCGCCTGTGACGAAGTCTGTTTCGCGAGCGCGTTATCGAATTTCGCTGCGAATCCCGAGGACGGGTCTGAGCTTATGAGAAGATCAATGACTGCGCTCCATTTTTCTTCAGAAAGGGCAACATCAAGCTTGTTGAACAACTTATCAAATGCCTTGACAAGCCGATGAGCCGGGAGGCAGTCCTTCGAATCAGGATCATAGTGGAGACATTGTTTGAGAGCTGACATTGCTTGTGAGGAGGATGTGGAGCCGTAGGGGAGGAAGAAATAGGAAAGACGGAAAATCTTCATGAGAAGGACGGTTGTCGGTGTGGTTAGATGCGACAAACGGCTGGAAGGAGTATTAGAAAGATAGGAGATGAGATATCAGAGAACTCACGTCAAATCTCCCACAGAGCCCTCAATATCCCCTGCGGCAATCGCACAATTGGCGCGTTGCTCCCTGAGTTCAGTAGAGTGCGATGCCGTTTGCAATGCAGTGGTTGAAGCCTCCACACAAGCCTGCCACAATTTCGCCTTCACCGCCTGTGCAGCTTTCTTGACAGCCATCTCTGCCTCCGACACGCCGAACAATATTTCTTTGACAGCAGAATCATCCTGAACTTTGGCAGTATATCTTTTGAGAGCATCTCTCGCGGCGGGAAAATGACCATCCCTGGCATAGATACGTGCCTTCATAAGGTAAGCCTTATCGAAGGAGTTGGAGGTCAGGTTAAGGACTCGGTCGAAGTCTTCGAGGGCTTGGGGGTGGCGGTTGATAGAGTAGTAGGCGGTGGCACGCTTGTAATATAAAAGGTAGTCGTTCGGTGCCATCTCTAGACTAGGGTCAGTGTAATGAATACCTACAGTAAGTAAAGAAGCTCACCTATAGCTTCAGTATAGGCCTTAGCGGCATCATTAAACTGACCCACGGATAGCAAAACGTTGGCACGATTCACAAGGGGTAGATAACCTGGAGGATAAAGTTCTCCTCCTCTCGGCGATGATTCCGCATTCGCGCCATAAAAAATGGCAGGAAGGATAGATACACAGAATGTGGTTAGCCGGAGACGCATGTGAAGCGTTGGATAGCAAGTTGGTGGTGTGCTGGGTCCGAGTCTTGTACTAATGGGCGTCTACTACTTGAACACGTCGCAGTTGCGGATTACATAAGCCTCAGGCCTAATATCTGTACAGTGAACAGCTTACACGTTAATTGTATCGCTCACGGCGATAGAGTCGAGATATAACCGATGCCCGCAAGTAGTATGCTGCTCTACTACGATCGGTCAAAACGCGAGACCGTTTTTCAAATATCCGCACAGCTGTAGTCACTCTACAAAATTCTGGTTAAGAATCACGAATCGATTGCACATGATTGTGGGACATCGATTGTGAATTTAAATCGTTTATTGTGGGATGTAGACCCTATGATTGAACGAGAAAGGCGTGCAGACAGACAGCGAAACGACCGAATTACAGATTGTACAAGATATGGAGGTTGCACCTGCTTCGACGTCTGTGGATGGCTTTCCAACACCTATCGCACTATTCGCCTATCGCACTATTCGCCAGTACTTTCTGCCACTGTAAAGTGCATGGACGGTTTTGTAGAAGGTGAAAGGACATTGCGGCCACGGGGGCCGGAGGCTGAGATTACGTTTATAAACAATATTGGTCCGCTCCGTACCGCTAGCCTGCCGACGCTCCTTCCACTCCTTCGAAATTCTCGAGAGATCGGTAGTATAATATGACAGCGATTGCACGCAATTTTTATGTAGTTTTCATTGCATTTTGTAGGGGTGGGCGTATCTGACATGCTAAACAGTAGCAAACCGTTATAAACCCGAAGGCCATCATCGTATCTTTCAGTCTACTTGCAGTTCGGGCAAGCGAAAACCATGCGTCCGCTCAGCACTGTTCCTCTTTTAACCATAGCAACAACCAGGCGTAACCACCTGTAAACTGTACGACAAATGACTGGTTTGCTCGAGTCATATCGGGAAGATTAAGGCATGGACAGCAAATCATTGAACGTCGTGATACAATTGCGGTGCACGAGAAAGATGGCTAGTACTAGAAACAAGGTGCGTGTTTAGGCGAAAAGCCTCTTTGTGTATCTATCAATATGCACATTAGTCTCGTATAATCACCATAACGTTTGAGACTCACGAATGGAGACCATGGACACCACCTTCCACCTGGGCGCTTGCTGTTCGCAATTCAAAGCGTACTTTGCCCGACTTCACGCCGGCCCTGAGCTCGCTGACGTTCCTGACACCAATGTCTTGGAACGAGTGCTGAACGCCCGCATGAAGGTAAGGAAGAAACGCTGTAACTGAACCTTTGTCCTGGACATCGCCTGACACACCCTGTGCAACCTTAACCGCAGATGCCTCAGAGAAATAACGCGAAGTGGCCGCATTCTCATGAATAGCACTCTTGGCTGGTTTCGTGTGCTTGTTGGAGCCTGGGCCAGTCGCGTTGCCCTTGGTTGCCGATGGAGGGACAGGTTTGCCCTGTTCCATCGCCTCCTGCATAACATATGAATGACGGCAAGGTATAAAGAAAGAGGTGACGCACAATACTGCCCATGCCACGGTAAGCCTTGACGCGCTTGCCTTCGTGATAGAAATACTCCCCTGGAGCCTCGGTTGTGCCGGCAAGAAGACCGCCCATCATAACCGCACCAGCACCCAAGGCAAGGGCCTTGACCACATGCCCAACATTGCCTATTCCGCCATCAGCAATGACCGGTACGCCAAACCTATTGGAGAACTCCGCAACGTGGTATACAGCAGTGGCCTGCGGACGTCCAACTGCCATGACTTCCTGTGTGATGCAGATCGATCCGGATCCCATACCGACGCGGAGGCCGTCCGCGCCAGCGACGATAAGGCTAGCCGCTTGCTCCCGCGTGACTACATTTCCTGCGATAACCTCGAGCTTGGGGAAAGTCTGCTTGATCCATTTGATCATTTCGATCTGGAAGACAGAATTGCCCTGTGAGGAATCAAGTACAACAATATCGAGACCAGCTTCGACGAGCAGTGTGAGCCGCTCACGATCGGCGGGACGTGTCCCAACCGCTGCAGCAGCGTACAATTGCTTCGTATCTGGGCTTTTAGACGCTAGAGGATAGTTCTGATTTTTCAACAGGTCGGACCGGGCGAGAAGTGACGTCAAACGGCCGTTGCTGTCGACAATTGGGAGCTTGCCCTTCTTAGAGTCACGGAGGATAGCATTAGCTTCGGTGAGAGTAACTCCCGTTGCCGCCGTCACCAAATCCTTCGTCATCACCTCCGATAAGGGGGTGTCGACGTCCCGGAATTGAACATCTCGGTTGGTGACAATACCAACAAGCTTGCCACCCAAGGAGCCAGTATCTGACGAAGACTAGGCGTGAGCACTCAATAAGAGATGACCGAACAGAACTTCAGAAACGTAAATTGAGGATCCCCAAATCACGCGTGAAAACGCGTTTGTCAGAAGAACGAAGGTTATGATGAAAGTTTCATCCTGAGATACAAACAAGAAACAAAGAGACTTACCAGTAATCGGAATGCCAGAAAATCCAAGCCTCTCTTTTATGTCAAGGACGTCTTCGACATGGTGGGATGGAGATAAGACGACGGGTTCGGTGATGAAACCATTCTCGTGACGCTTTACGGCACGGACCATCGCCGCCTGTGCAGCCGCAGGCTGGTTGTAATGGATGACACCAATGCCGCCAAGAAGCTAGATGACACACCCATCGGCACATGCTAATCTCTGTCGGAGAGGCATTGGGAGCTCACCGCCATCGATATGGCCATTTCGCTCTCTGTCACGGTGTCCATTGGACTGCTCATGAAAGGAGTCTTAAGAACTACGTTGCGTGAGATTTTGGTCTCAGTAGCGACATCCTGAGCTGCGAAGTCGATTTTCCCCGGAAGCATGAGAAAATCGTTATAAGTGAGGCCGCCGTGAATGCGAGAGTTCATGAGCTCTTCCGCGGAAAGACCGTCAGCATGCTCGTAGTCGGGAAGATACTGGAGAGCGGTGGACGGATCAAGATAATTCTGGGCTGGCATTGTCTTCGTGTACGTCGTTGAGTGGGGGGAAGGGAGGGGTGTTTTGGTGGTGGTGGTTGGGAGTATAACTCCAGAATTTTCATCACAAGCGAGAAACATTTTTCTATCGTTTGAGCGTCTATGAGAACTTAGACGCCTAATGAGCGCCGCGCTTGAAGCCCAGATGAATCCTAGCCTACTTAAGACCCAGCTAAGAAGCGCAAATGGTGTTGATCTTGTGGGCCAGCATGATTAGTATTCTTTTATGTAGCATAATTACTCAGTAGCACGCTCTGGTGTACATACATACATGAAATTTTGGATCGGCTTCTGGTCCTGGTCTTTGTGAATAAAATAAAGCCACATATGTTTTTGATAATGGCGCAGGATTTGTGGCGATAAGGGGTAGGGTTATTAGGCGACATGTGTTATCCGCAACCAGGTTGTTATGGCGATAATTGAATAATGAGAAGTAAAATGATACTCTGCTTGCCCTTCACCTTCGTCCCGACCAAACGCTCATTGTCGCACTGGCGAACGGCGAGAATCGGTATATACATATTCTTTCTTCTGACCCTCATAGCACTCAACCTGAACTTTGTTCCCAATGGCGTCCGCAATAGTACAGGAAACAGCACCAGGTGCTTTCTGCTCCTTGCTGTGGTCCTCAGCCATGCTCACACGTTTCTATCTTCCAGAAGCACCGCGACTATCATTATCTGTACCACCCTCAACATCCCCATATCCCTCCCCGGGATCGCCTTTTTTACCCCCTCCTAGATTGAGCCCGCACGAGTTTGCGAATAAACTGTCTCCCGTTGAGCAGATTATCCGCAACATGCAGACTAAGCGCAAGTCGAAAGAAGAGCCACACGACAGGCCACCAGTGGACAGCGACTTCACTCCGATCATTGCCGCCCCTACCTCACCACCAGTTACGCCAACTCCTCAGACGTTCCTCACGCAACAGCAACCAGTTCAGGTCACTATCCCCGACCCTTTGCCATCAGATAATCTAGCCACCCCAGACAAACGCATCCAACACGAGTCACTCACCTCTTCGCGTCCAGCTCCGCCTTCGCCGGCACTCTCTCGTCGTGCATCAGCCGCCCTCTCTCGCCATTCCACCTCTTCAGCACGGTCACGGCCATCGTCTCGTGTGACATCGCTATCTCAAGCGCTGCCAATTTCACAGCAGTCTGTCCAAAGCAGTAATGAGGCTCAAGCGTCCTCTTCTACACCTGCACCGCTGAGACGCCGTTCGGTTCTCACGAAGGTCCGCGATTTTGCGTTTCCTCAGTCAGATGATCGGCACTTTGGAAAGGGATCCGGAGTACCTCGAGCCAATCGACTGTGGCATCGCAATTCGACGAGCTCAGTGTCCTCCTCATCAGCGGACGACAACGCAGAACTGGAGGCGGAGGACGATCAGCGCCACAGCAGCTGGAGTCCATTCCGGTGGAACACGCTCAGCTCGCATTTCTGGGGCGGAAAGAGCGCCGAGCAGGCAGACGACTCAGCCGCAGGCCCGTCACGGACGGACTTTGATAGAAATTTTGAGTCATCATCTCCGGGAGAAGAGGAGTCAGGGCCAGAATACGAAGATTCGTACGACGAGGAATATGTACCCCCCGGGGAGGAACCATTGTTACCAGGCACCTATCGTGCACTGTTTCCGTTTGAGCCAGAGGGTACTGCGGAGATGGCATTGGAGGAGGATCAGATCATTCACGTTATCGGGCGTGGTGGTGGAGTGGGCTGGGCAATTGTAGAAACAGAAGGCGGCGGACATGCACTGGTCCCAGAAAGCTACATCGAGCTCGTCCAGGCAATCGAAATGGAAGCCCAGGATTGAACGCATCGCGACTTGGTCTTGCGGTAAGCATTCGTGCTTGTGTGCGCTGGCGCACAAGGCACGGGAACCTTCTCTTCTAGACGTTACTTGTCCACAAATCATTGTATATCTGAGTTTTATGTGTTTTGTACCGTTGTGACTCCATACTGCATCATCATACCTCGTGCATGAACCATTCATTGCAATATATCATATCTATCGCTCTCGTTCGTTACCTGCCTAGATGACCAAGTGGATCGCTCGATCTTACCACGTCCAAAGAGGCAAGGGGATGCACCTGAGAACGATCCTACCGCAATGGTACGGGACGAAGCTAGTGGGAGACCATAGATCAAAGTACCACAAATGAATAGCATATGGACCGCTGTCCAATTTATCCGTGCTTGTTCATACTAGGTATGTAGCACCTCAAGGCATGAGCTGTCTCCAAAGCGGCAAGAGTAAACCTTCTGATCCTAACAAACACAAATAACCGCTTTCGCCCTTGCAATTGTTTCAATTCTACGCATCTAAAGGCATTCAACCGCTTTCGACTCAAATTTATCAGTCGTGTCAAAGAACCCCTGTAGATACATATCCCCGACTGGTACTAAGTTATAGCCGACTTCTCCCCATCAGGACCAAAATTCAATACGTCCAACTGAACTCGATTAGACTCGTTGTGATACTCCCATTTGTCCGGTGCGGTAGACTGCCACTGTGTGCATATATACTCCTCAACAATCTACCACGCGACCGTCGGTACGCGATCAAATCAAGCGAATAGAATGGACGCGCCCTCCATGGAGGTGGCTGACAGCTTGAACCATGGATTATTTCGGTCCTGACCGCTTCTATCCCAGCCCTCAAACCCACCACCAAATCACTGGCGGTCAGCCTTGCACACTACGAATGTCAGCCACTCATGAAGGAGGGAGATAAAATGTAAACTGGGCACCATTCTAACATTCTACAATCTTCCTTTCTCGATAGCGAACGCCTCACTCCATCTAGCCTCTATTCGATCAACATCTCCTCACCGAATCATGTCTTCATCGCCTGCCGCTTCTCTCCTTCGTCGGTCTTCCCTTTCTGACTTATCTGGGTCTCCCACTGGGTCCGGTAGCACGAGCATGCATACCCAAGCATCTTGTAGTGCTTTCCTCGGCTACGAAATGTCTTCACTGTTCTGTAGTTCGTCCGCAACATCAAGCCATGAACTACGCCCATCCGTTGACAACTTTTATTCTCCGCCTCCATCACCCCCTCCGAAAACCTTCATCCCGAGATTCGAGTCGCCTTCTATATCCTACATTAGTAATGGCACACCATCTCTCCTAGAAGAGTCTCTTCCGTCGGCTATATCGAGCCCGTTTCTCAACCACACACCCATGCCATACACGACGACCCGCGATTCTCGCCTCGATACAACTAACCTCGTCGGGCTCGGAATTCGTGGGCTATTCACGCATACTGACTGCGTCTTCAACGGGATGAGCGTTTTACCGCGCCGTGATGAGTGCGCTGGACTTGGGTTCTTCCTGGATGAGGCGGATGAGGCGTGCTGCTGTGGAGGAAACGAAGGAAAGGGGTATCCCGAGCATGAAGAGGATGCATGGCGGAAGCGCATCTCCGCGAGTTTCACGAACAGCATCTCCAACTGTTCCAACGACCCGGGTCAATTCTCATTGTGTCCGTCGTCCACCTGCTGGTCACCACGAGCAGCTTCTAGCCCGTTCAAGACATCTTCCCGCAATAAAGGATCGTGCCCTATGGAACCAGAGATGGACGATGTCTTTTTCAGACGTTCCCCAGCTGCGAGCACTTCGCCGTCTGGTAGCATGGCTGCTAACAGCATAGGCATCAGCAAGGAACGATTGGAAATATCGCGTGCGGTAGTCTTCAGTTGGTTTCGGAGCGTACGAAGTCCTGGCCCCGATGGGATTGAAGAGGCATCTGAGTCAATGAATGTGCTGTAAATGGAGCGGTCCACCGGTTGGATGTGACCATTCATACAAATACGACAGACTAATAGTATTTTACTTACAGAACACCATGTACGTCCATGACAAGCTACATAGACAGTTTCAAGCAAGACTTGCAATTACCTGGCGATAGCTTGATAGAGCAGATACCGCATATGTTCAGGCGTTTGCAGATCGAGGGGTCGCGCTTTCAGCATCCACGACGTCTCGTCGCAAGAGTACTTGCGTATCTTATACGGTATACCAGGATACAAATTGTCTAAGTCCGCGTTCGCGACAAGTTCGCGAGAGAGGAAATGCCTTTGAATCCAAACCCAATGCGGCATGATCGCCAGTCTCCATTGCTGACCATGAACGTAAAAGGGAAGACAGTCGTTCTTTTTCCTGTTGATCATGATTGTGACAAACACCGTGGTCAAAATCCCCTCGTACTTGAAGCACAAGCTTGGATTCAAGCACATTCAACTCGTGTTGCAACTTGACGGACGCAAAGTGGCGAAACGGTGCTACGTTGACACCAGCGTAGTACTAGCCAAAGACGTGATTCGTTTACACGCGCGACATCAGAGTACTGCAGCCCACCTCCCGTAATTTGAGCGCAATAACTGCATACCTATATATGGTAGCACATACTACCTAACCGGGATCGGAGGGAATTTTGGATCGGAAGTGATCGGAGTCTGAAGGTGAAAAACGGAAATTAGCCAGTTACATATCAACTGACTTATAGGATAAACAAAGTCATCTATGCATCAAACGGCGTTCCCGGGACCCCGAAGACTAGACGTCTGGTCCTCCTCCTGTACAATTTTGTGTCTGCGACTTGCCTTGGCTTCATACTCAGTGGCCCAGCGCATGGAAGTCTATCAATCTCATGAACACAGCAGACAAACCTCACGTTGTATATGATACCAGACAAACAACAATGACAGATTCCGGACCGATGGCAGACAATATTGGGCAAGCGGTAATCAGCCTCGAGGCAAACTTCCTTCCTTGGCTTGTATCGTGTTTTCTTCCAGGGAACATGGTCAGTGCAATGCGGACGTCTGTTTACTCCTGAGGCCACGTTGGAAACGCGAGACACAAACACTCTCACCGCCTATGAGTTCAACGTCTCTTATCCTGACTACAATCTCGCCTTGACTGCGCACTTTCACCCCCACTCGTATCGTTCTGCCTCCTTCAACCATCCCTCAGCCTCTGTCCGAGGGATTATGTCCAGCAGCCTGTCGCCCATACGCACTAGAAAAACTCAGGTACCCCCCAACCCGCAAGGTGCGTCTCTTAGTCCTTCTCTTCGCGCCCGTTATCTTCTGGACCAGCTGTGCCTATTCGGTCTTTCACAAGAGCTAGGTTAAAGAAGCAGCAGTTGTCATGGATCCCACCGAGGATCGACCTAGAGAGATTGAGTTGGGATCGCCTTGATATTCAGGCGAAATATCTCATATGCTCCCACCCACGTCTAAGAACTGTGATAGCAGAGCTGCGGACGTTTTCCAACTGAATATCTTAGCCAGATAGCTGAATACTCTTCTTGGCTTTCTTCCGTCTAGTACTGCAGCAACGGCTGATGTTCTTCCTATTCTGTTAGTTCCGATCCAAAACAATATTGTCCCTCGCGAAGCATCACCTTCACCTTCATTCCGCGAAAGACAGCGGGCGATGAAGGCCCATTCCATGCCGCTTGTGCCATCCGTCAGTCAAGTGCTGTCAGCAAGTAACAGCCAGCTGGTCATCTCTCAACCTAGTCCAACTGGATCCAGTGGATCTCTTCCAGCACGCAGGTCACCACCATCGACTTCTCGAATATCCCCGGTGGCAGCTAAACTTACTTCCTCATCGCATATGTCTTCCAATTCACGCGGTGAACACACGCCAGAGCGAGTAGGCTCACCATCCCCTCTCCTCCATTCACAGAGTGCCCCAGTCGTGCCCCAGTTAAACACTGCCCAGCAAGCACAGATCGGCATGTTGGCTGCGCAGCCAAGGCCTGTGCCCCGTGTGGCACCGCCACAATTCCTCTCGCAATATCAGATGGACGATCGATGGCACGTTACGGAGGAGCTTTTAGCGGAAATCGAGCGTGCGGACCAGCAGGGTCAGCTGCAGGGGACGTCAGGCGTCGCGTATGCAGGCGGAGCGGCTTCTAGTGGTAGCTTGCATCTGCAGCACAACGTAGCTACTGTCAAGGATCCTGCTGTTGAGCGAGTCCGAGCCAGCGACAGGTCGAGCCCAAAAGAAGTTGATGGTGGTTTGAAGCGGCAGGTGCGCGAGAAAGAGAGGGACAGCCCGAAAACTCGTGAACGTTCTCAGACGACTTCATCGACCGCATCGACCGCATCGCAGCACAACGATTCCCAATCGCTTGCACAAAGAACACCGGAATATCGAGGATCTCCTCCGTTCCATACTCCACTGTCCTCGCCGGGGGAGCGCACTGCAGGCTACACCCAGTATATGTCTGACGCGTACCCCCAACAACCCCAGCCACCTGTGCAAACTGTTGCACGCAAGCCCGTGCCAGTTCTGACTCCCGAATCCACTGTGTTACGCTCGACGCCTCCTACTGCGCAGAGGACATCCGGCCAGACACCCCCCTTAGTCAATGCTCGTGTCACGGACCGCGCACTCCCGTTACAGGAAGAGCCGGAGGAGGACATGGGGCACGAGTTCCCCGAGCACGAGCCGGAGTACGAGGAACGACACCATGGGTCTCCAACGCCGTCGTCAGATGCGTACCCCGATGATCACGCTTCGCGGTACGACGACCGTCGTGAACACAGTTCCAACAGATCACATGCGGGTAGTGACGATGACGATATGACCCTCAATGAAGAGGTTCAGGAACAACTTCAGCAGAAGAGCGAGAGCGAGGACTCATCTGGTTTCACCCCACGGTCGCCGACCAGCAACTTGCCTGACCGTCCGCGGGACGGACAATACTCGCCGACCACAGGCAATTCTCAGTATTCTCCCCACGTCCCGTATTCTCAGGCTACTGCCGAGACTCAGAAAACGGTCCGCGCTAAACACCGGGTTGCCTCTACTGACCAGCTAGGAATGCGAAGTCTTGACCCCGCGTTATTTGATCACAGTCACGATAACATGAAGAACATCGGAATGAACGGACAGCATGGACGCGCGCACTCTTTGCCAGAGCAAGATTTCTCGGATCACTACGCAAAGGCGGCCAAGGATGCTTCGCCGAGTCGAATCACTACCCAACCACAACCGACGTACTCAAACAGCTTGCCACCTCACATGTCTCATCACTTCGAGGATATCCATGGCCTCTTCGATGCTCCGACCTCATCATATCTTCAGCATTTCCTACAACAGCCTAACAATCGACCGAACGCTCCAATCCCTCCTACCCCTCAAACGCATACAGCGGCCCCCTCTCCATCACCTCTCTCAGCCATGCCCAGCGATATCGAACCACGTCAGATAGGATCTCCCTATCCCTATCCCTTCACACATATTCGCCGCACTGCTCTTTCAGCAGCACAGAATGCCCCCTCCTCTACATTCGATCACAACAATCCTGACGTTGTCCGCGAGCAGCTCGCATTACAGATGCAGATTTATGCACTGAACAATGGCCTTGCTCCACAGTCCGATTCCACGTTTTCGCCATCGTCCACGCCGTTTCCCGGACATTCGTACAACCCATGGTTACATCAAGCAGCCCGACCGGGCGACTCAAATTTGAGTATGCGTTCCAGTCCAAGTCACGAGCCTGTACCCATGCCCATGCCTCCTAATCTTCGCGGGCATGGCCTCAGACGGAAGGACAATGCTGCAAATCTCCGTGCTCCGGTGGCAAGACGTCGTGTGAAGCCTCCTCCAAGGGTAGAAAGTACTCAGCCTAGGGATACTAGTCCTGAGCCATCTTCTGGAGAGGAAACCGCGGGCGAGGAGCAGGTTGTTGATCAGTACATCCCGGCCCAGGATGGGGTGTGGAATAACGGTGAGGTGCATGATTCCGAGGATATAATAGACGACAGCGATTGGGTCGATGAAGAAGACGAGGAGGAGGAGGACCTTTTACAACTGGAATTTCACCCGACTTTCATCAATAATGAAACAAAACGAAGAAGGCGTTGGGAGACCCGTTGGGACGCTCTCGCCCAAGCTGTGAGTGATGAACGTTTATTGACTTGCCGTACTTGTGCTGAGTAGATTTGTATACGGCTACAGTTCCAAGCATTAGACCGGGAGACAGACGCAACCCTCGTCGTGCTTGCATCGCCATCGCATTCTACAAAGTTACACGCACTTATGTCACGTTCGATACGCCGCGATCCGTCTCTACTCAATTCCACTCCACTGTCCAACGTACGGAATAACTTCAGTGCTCTGGCCGCACAACGCCGCGCCACGCGTACTCGCCGGTTCTCTCTTGCCGATCGCCTTTCTTCTACGCGCTCAGGATCTTCTGCCGACGGATCTCAAGGAAGCGGAGAGTTGAGAGAAGAAGATCTCCGTCGTGCATTAGAAGCCGCACTAGTTAGTCTCAATGCTCTCGGAAACATATATGAACAAAGGGAGGCGCGGTGGAGAGACGAGATGCGAAGACTTAGTGACGACCGCGGAAGAGTAGAACTCCTTCTCAGCCAAGCTCTGGGTCCTACATTAACGAATGGACATACTACAGAGCATCCTTCAGCGACGTCAGCCCAGTAATTTTATCGCCGTGTGCGTCATATACATGTACTTTATGTCGACTCCTCCGTTATACATATGACTGCTGTCACTCCTGTGACCGTGACTGAGCACAGCCGCTGCCGGTGGTACAGGGCAGCGTGCAGCTTCTCATAGGTAGACAGTGATTTTCGATACCACTGACCACCCTTAGATCATCGTTCAGTTTGAAGACTATTGTCCAAACGCCGTTGCAGAGATGCACTGGACATCGCTCGTATACGTATCGATGACCATTGTCGGTGTTGCCCACAGGTGTGGTGCCAGCGAACAGTCCTCCAGTTTACTAGATATTCATGCACGTGCTGGATTGGACCCGAACAACCTAGTGGATCGTACTGCAACTTGCATGGCTCTCAATAGACTCACGAGAGAGCTCAAAAATATCCAACTTCGTGAGTCAGTGATCTTATCTCTTCCTCAAGTCTGATGAATGACTTCCTTTCAGATTATGTAGACGTCAATCCTACCGCGAAGAGGACGCTACTCATGGTGCACGGTTGGCCAAGTTTGTGGCATAGTTGGAAGTATCAAATCGAGGAGTTTAAAGTGCGTGCGTCTGCCTCGTACTAGGAACCAGAGCGTTCTTCATCTTGTTTCTAGAATGACTATCGTCTTATCGTTCTTGACCTACGAGGTTTCGGAAGCTCGAGGCATCCTGGTGACGTCGAGTCTTCTGGGAATATGGCCGACATGGTAGGAGACTTGACCTGTGTTCTGGATCATGCTGGTGTAGTCAACTTGAGTGCCGGCTGTATCGGGTGAGCCTTCACAGGCTCGAACAGCTCAATGCGGCTCTGATCATTATCTCTAGCCATGATTGGGGCTCTCAGCTCTGCTATGAGGCTGCTCGCATGCGTCCAGATGTATTTGAGGTTGTGATAGGGACCTGCATCCCGGTAGGCGACTTATCACCGCTTGATGTATTTGATGTTCACAAATCACCTAGTATATTCCCTATGACGGACCCTTTGTTCAAATGGAAAGTCTTGTCCCTGTGTTGCCAAAATTATCGTACAACCTGTACTTTGAACGACAAACCGAGAAGGCCATCGCGGAGCTCAATACAGATATCCGTCGAACTCTTAGAGGCACGCTTCGCTCGGTAGACAGCCCGCCACCTGACTCGTTCCTACAACAAACGGACTCGTTCCTGCGTGGCTGGGATGGCATCGAGGTCAGTCCACTGGGAATACGCATTTAGAATCACGAATGACCAAACATACCTCAAGATTCCACCGATCCCTTTCTTATCTATGGAAGACGAAGATTACTGGGTCCAACAGTACGAAATTCAGGGTTTCAACAACAGTGCGTTATTCTTTGTCTTTGTAAGCTTGCAAATCTGATTTTACCACTCAGCTCTGAATTTCTACACTTATGGTGTAAGTGGAACGTGGTTTATCTCCGTAAATGTTCTCTGCGGTCTGACAGTCAACAGAACCGACACGGATCATGGGAGTTTGCCCATACGCAAGGCAATTATACCATTCCTCAGCCAACACTCTCGATATTACCCACACAGGATCCAGTAGCCAATTGGACCCTCGCTGCATCGCTCCTTAAGAGCGCAGAAGTCATTCCTAACTTAACAACCCATGTATGTTCATGTTGTAGCTGTCTCAACGAGAGAAAGCCTGCTGACAACCCTGGCTCTACCCAAGACTGTCAATGCAGCTCATTGGCTACAACTCGAGAAGCCGAATGAAGTCAACAAGATTATGAGGGCATGGCTTACTCAGTGGTACCCGCCTATCGCCACAAACAGTAGGTCTTGGCAAGCTGTCAGTGAAAGTGTCAATGCTATACATAGCAGAGACGAACTTTGAGCACAGAGATTGGAGTTTGTCTCATCGGCGCGGACACACATTTCCCACCACATTCTGTATGAAATGCATGGCTCGCATGTCCTAATTGATACTGTATCTGGACAATGATATCCTTTGAGATTGAAGAAAACCTGTAGTCGGTGTCAAGGAGTCAGGCATACTGAGTCAATGCTAGAAGCCTCGGGGAACCCAACGATTCATTCAAAACAGACAGCTGCAGTAGATTACTCACAAACACCGCAAACAGTTATAAATCGAGTGTCCGAGTCACCCGAATACTTGTCGCAGAAACAAGTTAGAAGTTGAGTTTTCCGGCAGATATAAGCGCGCTTGATGGTCTTATAGTAATTACTGTATAACACCTTACACTGATTACCTCTGTTCTCTTCCACGACGTTCGTTCGCGCTACGGTAAAAAGTTATCGTCGTTGTGGTTCTCAGCGGATCTCAAGGAAGTGGTGTATATCAGCACCCTTCTCTCGTGTCTCCATCCCTCGTCAGCACAACGACATTGGAATTGGGGACGCTAGTATGCCAGCCGATGCAACAGAGAATGGTGAGCGCGCTTCGTTGAGCTCATGAACAGTCCATATCCATCTTTTTTGTCTTTCAGTACTCGTTGGCGTGATTGGAGGAAGTGGATTGTACCATCTAGATAATCTGACCTTCATGTAAGTCGCCCTCAATATGTCACAGGCCATGGCAGATTTTCATGCTCATCGCTATCCGGTCATAGCAAACACGTCAATCCGGAGACAGTACGTGTCATTTCAAGTTAGGACGTATTGGTATGTTCTCATCTATAATCGATAGCCGTGGGGATTCCCTAGTTCTCCCATTTCCATCTGTGCTTTGCCATCCGGCACTCAAGTCGCCTTCCTGGCGCGTCATGGTCCAGGGCATACCATTTCCCCATCTGCCGTCCCTGTGCGCGCAAATATCGCTGCACTCAAATCTCTGGGTGTACGTGCCATCCTTGCGTTTTCCGCGGTCGGTTCACTACGAGAGGAGATTGCGCCTGGAGACTTCGTCCTCCCCACACAGATCATTGATCGTACAAAGGGGGTTCGGCCGACGAGCTTCTTTGAAGGCACTAGCATCGTGGCGCATACAAGTTTTGGTGATCCCTTCAGCAAAAAGTTCGTTGACTGGTTGGAAAGGCCGGTCCGCGAGGTTCTAGACGCCCATGGCAATGGAGCCAAGCTGCATACGGACAGGTGTATTGTATGCATGGAAGGTCCCCACTTCTCCACGAGGGCGGAGAGCAAGATGTATCGTGCATGGGGTGCAGATATCATCAACATGAGCGTTTTGCCCGAGGCGAAGTTAGCTCGCGAGGCAGAACTAGGGTGAGTGATTCGACAGTCTTTACGTTGGCGTGGCGTTGATATGTTGTATTGAAGTTATGCCCTCATCGCCACCTCTACCGATTATGATTCGTGGAGAGAGAACGAATCTGTGGTTACTGCAGCGGAAGTCTTCAAAACCCTGCAAACCAATGCAGCGCTTTCCCGCACGGTTGCCGCTAATATTCTCGATGAACTGCACGAGGCTGCGGAGAATGGCCACATCCTCACCGAAGAAGTAGGCTGCATGGAATACGCGATCATGCCGCGTTCGGAGGCGCAAAAGGACGAAGATAGGAAGAAACTCGCCTTCGTACTTCCCGAATATTTCAGCTAGGATGGGAGACGATATGGCACGCACGAAGAGAGAGACATATCCGTTCATCACATACGTGACGCATCCCGCTGCTGTAGATATGATAGAACTGAGGGAAATCACACATTCTCATGGTTTTGTGTCTCGTGCATTTTCCGATGAGAAACCTGTTTCCATCGAGCTATCATCTGCCGTGCAGAATACTCAATCGACTTAGGGGCCCCGGGCTCATGAGCCTGACATGAGCCGGGAGTCCTGAGCCCGGGCTCCCCGAGTATATGACCAGATGTATCCAAACATACAAAACTAGGAATTCTGGAGACATGTACACCACCGACTATGCTCGGGCGGTCTCTCCCGCCAGATGACCAACACGACAGTCGGCGGGGTTTCTTGTTATATGCAGGCTCCGATATTTGCATCATTGGCCACATTTGCACGGTGGCCGACGAGACACGGGACAAGGTCGTTGAACGTTGAACGAAGTTGACGTTGAGCGTTGGCGGAACGGTCAGCTGACCTCCGGGCTTGAGACTCCCGGTTCATGAGCCCAGATTCTCAATCGATTAATGGGTGTTTTGCTGGTCTTAAGGGAGACTCTTAATAATATGAGATATCATGTCGTCTACGATGAATGCTGCTGATGTAGTACAGAAAAAGCGGTGTTGCAGGGATCTTTCGTTGTGTATCGGCTCAGCAGTTCTCAGAAGCTACGTTCGAGCTGAATTATAATTGTTCCGAGCTTGAGCCTATATGCTAAACTTTATGTACAAGCAAGGTGATACCTACCGCTTGGTAGTACTACTATAATATATTATTTTCGAATTCAAACGTTCTTTAAAGTTTAAACCGGTCAAAGATCGTCACGACGAGGCGCTGGGCGTCTGTGACGTCCGTTGCATAGTCCTTGACGCATGCCTCGACGACCTTTGGCCGTCGCTACATCGTCTGAACAAACAAGCCTTTCAACGAGAACAGAGCTGTCTCCAAACACATCGTATCCCCCCCTCCAACAGAGCCACCTTGAACAGCTACCCTTACACGTCCTGAGCATCCAGATGTGGTCAGTGCAGCGTTTCTGCTGCATTGACTCCTGCAATTCTCAGTCGGTATAAACCACTCCTTTGAAACGACATTCGTTCGATATACGTTTTTGCATTCCTCTTTCCTCGAGAACGGGTTGCAGTGATGGCAGCTAGTACCTCGCTGTCTAGATCAGAACTTGTTGCAATCGCAACGTCTCGGAGGGATGGTTCAAATAGTATACCGTTCCCGGGCTCAGAGGCGCTTCCTGTGATCACAGGTATGCAACTGTAAAGCGATTACTTCAATTTAAATGCTGACTAGTCCCAAGGCTCAGAATCGTCTTCGTCTAATCTCACGAGTTCCGACAAACTCTCTGCCTTACCAGCTATACAGTCTTCTCCAGCATTAGGTCTTCATCGCAACACTGCCCGTACTGTACGGCGCAGTCTAGAGGCCACTGTGTCACTGCCGTCTCTCGATTCACCAGGAATGAACAATCTAGCTCGTTTACCCACAAATGCCTCTCGAGCTAGCGAGTCGGAGGGCTCTCATGGCAGAGAAACTCCTAGGCAGCGCGTTTCATTCGATAGCGACAGGAGTTCGCTTCCTGCTGCATTGCAGAACTTGCGCCAAAGTAAGTGTCCAACAACGGGCTCCACACAAAAACTGAGCTAGTCTCATCCAGCCGTCGTCAGTCGCGTCTCGCTGCGTGGAGACCCTGGCATTGCTTCTCCGTCTCCTCCAGGAGAGACATCGAGTTCGTATCCCAGACTTAGAGCTAGTCTCACTCCCCGAGGCAGAGACATACAGACACCAGTGGCTACGCCCAACTCCCGCTCTCCCACCCAGTCGCGTGCTGCGTCGCCCCTCCGCTTCTTCGGGTGGAACTTGCACCGCTATCATTCCCGTGACGAGCCTTTCATTCCGGTAGACCCTTTCCAACTACACCTACGTTTCTTCTCATCACCTACCTCAACCCCGCATCGGTCTTCTACAGACCTTCACAACTTGCAATGTGATGATACATGTCAGGCCTATCTACCACTCCCAGCCTGCACTCCTGTGTGGAACAACAAACTGCGAGTATGTGGTGTAGGCCTACATACATTCCTTGCAGATACGCTACCGCGTCAAGTTTACCTGCATGTTCTGTTCCGTCTGCCGGCCCTATATTTCTCACGTGTCTCGAGGATTTTTGAGGACGCCGAAGTGAGCAAGCACGAAGTGCAGCGGATGATCGAGGCGTGTATGCCTGCAACAGACCCCAATGACGGAGTAGCTAGCACTGCTATCGCAGGACCATCAGGCGCGACTGGACTCTCTCGTGCTCAAGGACAACGCTTCGGTGCTCCTGCATTCCCATTCCCAGAAGATTGGAATCCTCCGTCGGTGTCTCCAGCACTGGCGCGGTTCAAACACTCTTGGGAGCAGTTTGTGGACTCCCTCATAAGGGAATGGAAGACGCTGAACTTAGTCTCTGTTCTACTTTGCACGTAAGTCGTCTTACCTTCTGATTAGTTCCCAGGGCTAATATCACTACTGTATCCAAGAGCTCTGTTGACGATGTTTCAGATACCTGACGCTGCAGGAGATCCTCTGACGCGTTGGGCAGCCTTGTTCTCGCTGATTTTCGCAATCATGAGTTTGACATACGGCTGCATTTATATAGTGCAGTTTGGCACTATGCGTAGCATGTATAAAGCCTCTCGATGGGCTGAGGTATGCCAGTCTCTCAGACATATTTCAGCATGATCTCATACTACACTTCTCTCCTATAGGAGGCGCAAAGAAGCAAAACTATCATTTGGTGGAACATCTGGGTGCTTCTTGCCATGCCTGCCATATGGCTCGCGTGGGCTATGACGTCCTTCTGTGTCGCAATCCTCTCATACATATGGCGTACAGGTTCATCCGATGATCCCTCGGACGGAATATACTCCCAACTTTCTCCCAACCAAGCACTAGCCGTTCGCGCCGTCCTTACCATCATTTTTGGACTTGGTGTCGTGTACTTCATTCTCATTCTTCGTACGTTCGGCACATACGGTGAGCGCGAAGCTGGCTGGAGACGCAGTTGGCTTGCGACAGGGCGTCCTGTAGGAGGCGAACGCACGAGGGACACACGAAGAGACGAGATTGAAAGAGAACGCGGAAGAAGACATCAACGCGACCGGGACAGCGAACGTGGTGATCAACACTCGCCTTCCGTGGGGCTCGGATTGCTGGGCGCATCACGAAGTGGCAGTGCAAACGGTCTGGCAAGTATGACGGGAGTCATGCAGGACCCTTCATGGGATCAAAATGAAAAGAAAATATCCAATGATGTGTACATTGTAGAGACTGGTAGAGGGAAAGGGAGGATCTCCCCAAAGCTGTGATCATTGACAATTGTCGTCTGTCTCCGTCATATCTCTGTATCGTGAGTGTTCTTACTATGTTTCCCAAAACACGATCTAATAGCGAGCGAACATTACTTACAGATAACATTCCGGCTCTTCCGTTCATCAGCGAGATTTGTGCAACACTAACGAATACCCACATATAATAACCATCATGGGACGATACCACTGGCACCTATATATCACTGCACCCTCTCATTCCTTTGTCAAGTTTGTATTTTAGAAACAAGAAATTTAGGCCCGCAATCTCCGGGGCTTGCATGGGAGCCAGGAATGATTGATGCGCAGCAGGTGGTTCTTGTGAATAATACTGCGTGATCTCGTCCCGAAGGAAGTCAACACGGGAAACTCGATGCTTGTGTCACGTTCCGGCTTTCGGCGGGGAGCTAGGATGCAATTGTGTCTCCGACGGGACCAATCACTCCATCACTAGATGAATTTTGACACTCAGTGTGACTAGGAGCTAGAAACCCAAGCGGGCCATAGTACTTATAGCATCCTGTAATCCAACGCGTACAGTGGGATTTTCGTTTGCCTATGAGTGCTTTCTTAGTGCAAGCAGAGGCATGAATTATTTACTGGCCGATGTAAATACATAAGACAGGGTGCTTATGTCAAAAAACAGAGCAATTGAACGAGATGTCGGAGGCGACCAGTGTTGACGTTCCAAGGTGAGACTGCGCAGTAGGAGAACCGACAAGGTTGGTACTACAGTATGGCTCACAGCAAACTGCCGTTAGTCGCCGACTCGTGTGATCTCGATGAGGAAGATACTATAATGCTCAATACAGGTATTTGATCAGCTATCGGGTTGTGGGTTCAGTCGGATACCGAACATTTTATATCTGTCACCATATAAACTTGATAAGTATATGTACAGGAAATGAACATGGTACAGCGATAGGAACTGGTCCTCCAGTATGTGCTTGATATCGCACTTCTGCCTACTTCTCTCCTGTTGGCTCTGACTCTAGAAATGAAACTGTATCTCTCCATTCACACATATGATATGGTCGAAACCGAAGAGGATTGGAGCGGCGAGGTCAAGGAGCGATAGTGCATCAATAACGTCCACGTCGCCCACCACCGGGCCCTTGATATGGACTGTAGTCAGGGCCGGGACGTCCGCCTCGTGGAGGCGAAGTTCGTGCCCTGATACCTGTGGAACTTGGGATCGACGCACTGCGGAATACTTGCATCAAGTCATCTGTCCTGAAGACTGGGCCTAAAAGGTGAAAAAGACAGTATCAATATCTACTACATTCGGTATATGTGGTTCAGCATCGTACCATCGAACGTCACCGGTTTGGGCAACTGCGTGATGAACCACGAAAGCACCTGCGGTAAGGCGACATTTCTATCATCGTCTCGATCCCGGTCTTGTTTTCGGGGATCACGGCTCCGATCTCTCTCTCCCCATCCGGAGGGTGAGTCGAATCTTCGTCTTTCCCAGCGATCCCTATCATGTCCTCGTGGAGGCGGAGATCCTGCACGCTGTCGTTTCGACGGTGGGCCGTAGTCACTCCCACGTTGTTCGTCACGCCTTCTAGGCTCAGGCGAGGACGGGCGCTTCGTCACAGTGGACGGCTGGTTCTGACTCTGACTCGACGGAGGACTGATAGTAGACATTATCGATTCCTGCGTTCCTGTTCGTGCTAAGCCATTCGCCCGACTCGAACGACCCATGATGAATCCCAGATCGCGCACAGCAATGGCGTCTGTACCAAGGTATTTGTGACGCTCTGCAAAGCGTTTGATTGGTGGATCTGGATGCAAGGAGTCACGTTGGGACAGCAAAAGATGATAGGGCGAGCCATACCGTTCGGGTACACTTCTGACATGCGTTTGTCAAGGATTTGCGCTGCTTCGAGGCTGCCGAATTGATACTCGTACCGCGCCCAGCGCTCCCATATTGGACGGGCACGATCGGCGGGGAAGTTGTTTACAACGCGCTCAAACAATGCTCGGGCATCTGGTATATGAGGAATTTGAATATCAGGAGGAGTATACAAGTGCGAGAAACTCACTCGAATCGTCATTGATAGAGATGAGGAAGCCAAGGTATCTTAGTGCAAACTCAACTTCATCAGGGAAGGTATCCAAGCCTTTCTCAAAGATGCGCATAGCGACGTCAGTCGCTTTAGTGCAGTGATACTCCATCAGAGCTAGCGAACAGGTTAGATAGCATATCAAGGGGATGAAGAATGTAACGAACGTACCGGCAGCTTCATAGACCTCCCATGGAGTCCACCTATCTCGTCTGGCCTTACCAAACACAGCGCGTGCAGATTTTAGATTCTCAGCTCGTCTTGCAAATCGCATGTATACAATCCAAGCCAGGCCGTATTCTGTCTTTCTGTCAGAGAGCTCTTTGTTTTTTGACGGCTTACTCTCTTGCGAAGCTTGCGAGTCACTCGAGAACGACGACTCTTGAGACAAATTGGCCGCTTCAGTGATTTGGGACGAGTTTGCCGAGCTCACACGGTCCTCGAATTCTTGAAGATCTTTCCTTAATACTTCCAGGAATTTATCGTACGTAGCGTGAACCTCATCAATATTCTGGTTCGCTTCTTGTGCTTCAGCGTAGGCAAAGTTCAGTACAAAACTAGCCAAGAGTAGTATGGTTAGTTACGATACATAATTCAGTGTAACCACGAACCTGGAGGGGTTAGCCTCGATACCCGACTTGAGGATGTTGAGAGCCTCATCCTTACGATCTTTTCGTTTGGTTTCAGGAAGATTCTGGTCGCTACTTAGGCTTAAGTTCCATGCATATGACATATACCTGCCAGATGTAAGCACACAATGATACGCTATGCACCAGGTTCGCCCACCAGATTTCGGCAAAAAAACGCATGCGGACGACAGCCTTTCGATAGACCGCTTGAAGGCGAGAATGCAGTTGCGCTTTGTCCTTCTCTTCAACTTCGAGGGGGTTACTTTCCTCCCACTTGAGATATTGACGCCAGCGGCCGACGAGCGCCTTGTCGTTAGCGTTGAATGTTGGTGCACGGGGCAGATATATGCTATCGGCCTTCGATTTTGCAGGCGGCATTGGAGGAAATAAGGTAGCCAGGTGTTCCTGTAACGCACTCAAGACCGTACGTGCTTGCATATGTGCCGCGGACAAGTCCGAAATGAATTTCTTGGCCTATATATGTTATAGCATACTCGAGGGCTGTAATTGAGGTCTGATTGGCATACCGTGATCTTATTGAGGTTGTTCTCGAATTCTTGGTAATCTTCCCATAGCCGTTTCACATTGTCCATTGGTATCTGCACGGCACGTTGATAGGCTTTTCGAATTGCCTCCATTTTCTGGCCCTCGTCCCATGTCGTCGCAGCCTACAACACGGTTCTCAAAGGCTGGTGATTGGTCATGTTGTAACGTATACGTACCTCAGCTGCCTTGAGAAACTGGATGTAGTCTGTCCATATTTCGGTACTTTCTTTGTCCTGACCAATGTGATTGAGCGCGAATTCGTATGCTTTTCGCACTGTATCTCTCGTATTAGGCCCAGTGTTCATTTTCCTGTGTAACCCAGATGTGGATATCAGAAATGGACAGCGATTCTCACAGGATCACACTGCTCGTGCACACCGACCTCACATAGGACAGATAGTATTTCCAGAGGTCCACAAACGGTGACGTCTTCAAAAATCTTTTGAACAGCCCTTCAGCGTATTGGTACTTCGTCTGCGATGAAGACTCCAGTACGTGGTTGATGTATGCGATCTGCGCAGATGACTAACACGATACAGAAGAAGAGACACGGTAAGAATGAGTCACACGAGAGAGATATTCACGAGAGAATGGCACACAGTGTTGGGGTAAGCATCTAGCAGAGCTTCGTATGTATCATTGATGCGCTCGAAGTTCCCGCTCTCTTCCGCGGTGTCGACCAGTTTCAACCATGCATCGACATCTGACGGCTTCTCGCGCACTTGGACTCGTAACGACTCCCACTCCGACAGCGTCGGGTTGGCATCATCTCGATGTGACACAGCCTGGTTCAGATCTTGGGCAGGCTGCGGGCCGGGAATGGACTGCTGGGAGTTGCTGAGCTGTCTGAGTGCGTTGAGGATCTCTTGGGTAGGCTGGGTTCTGTCCTCCTCTTTGACCAGGGTGTCAGAAGTAAGGTCAGAATCGTGTTGAGGAGATGACTCCGACATCGTCACAATGTCGTTGCCACTGTCGGTATCGAAAGCAGAAGTCTGAGTTGAACGTTGGTCGACGTTTGTCGACGTTGATGGCGTAAAAACCTGCGCACAGATTTAGCCGTAATAAGTCCCTTGTCTTGTAGTTATCATTGAGGCGCTCTTAGCGCCTGTAAGTCTGGGAGCAAAGTTTGTGAGTGTAATTGAGTGCTCAGCCTCCTTTTGAAGGCACGGGTCTTTTTGTTCAGGAAATGTGGTGCTCTGAGAGAAGCTCATTTCGCGCTTCACGTAGCAGTGTATTTATTCAGAGAATTTTCGTGAAGAAGTTACAAGTCGACTTTATCAATATCGTCAATCTCCGCAGCGTCCGAGTGCCAAATGGATCTGTGCCGAGATATGATGGCTCGGCAAAGCTTCCTGGCAACTGGCAGGGTGTCTAAACAACGAAGGCAAGGTGAAAGTTCCAAGACGACGACAACGAAAAAATTGTTTCTTTCTCGTACTTCCATGCACTCTTAAACCTGGAAGATACCATTGATAATCATGACGATTCAAGCTATTTTTCCTGGTGTCGATTTCCGTCTGGGTTATGGGACATTCGGTCACGTCCTTAATTCAAGTCATGGCGACGTGTTCTGGCTCGGCATACGATGATGACTGCAGGGCAACAAGTGTTCGACGGCGAGAGGAGAGGGCAGGGGGGCAGGAGGAGAACGCGAACGCACAGATAAGCCACAGCCACAGAAACCAAACAACACCACACAAAGCAATTGTAATCGCCACCTTCGTTTTAGCTCGACTGGTTCATCTGCCGACAAGCAGCATTAATTCAAGTGAGCACTTACCAGCTCGCTATCCACTACTTCCTCTACGCTATCTCAACTGACTACATCGACTTAGAGACGCTGGTTAAAGACTCTACGAGGAGCGCAAGACCGGTAGAAGGCTCTTGCATCTTCTCTCCTTGAATTGTTCTATGCGCGGCAGCAACGGACATTACCTTCAAAACTCGCCCAATCCCGTCGTTCCTGGTCTGCAACAACCTGCGTGGAACTTTCCGAGCTACGACCAACAGCCTTTCGAGGAACAATCTTCGGTCGCTACTGGATCAGAAGCACCAGTGACCATAAAGATACCGCCTATGGCCCCCAGCACCCGCAGTTCGGCTCGCCAACGTGTCGATTCTAACGCTTCCGGCTCAGAATACCTCGTTAGCAGTGCTTCCATGGATGTAGACGATCAGGATGTACCTGAGGACGAAGAGGAGACGCGGCAGCAGGTCTCAACGGAATTTGTAGAAACGCAAAGAGGTCGAAGGATCGTAAAGATGTCGTACAAAGAAGCCGATAGCGAGGACGAACTCAATATCTTGGACCAGAAGTCGTCAGATAGAGAGCAGCTCCTTCAAGAGAACGGCGCTCCAGATGGTGATGGCGACGAGGGCTCAGATGTTGGGGGATATCATCTGCGAAGGAGACCAAAGTCCAAGTTGAATGGTATAGTTGAGAGTGACGACGAAGGACAGGCTACCGTCAGTCGTTATGAGACTAGAAGCCGGAGTCGTCCCTCCACCGCCAATCGCACCAACGGCGGCGGCAGTAATAGTCGCCACGCCCGCAAGACCAAATCCTCGAGGAACGCCTCCAATCGCTCCAAGTCGTCAAGATCTGGTTTGCGTCGTGCACGCTCCGGGGTGCATAATGAGCAGGATGAGGACGTGTATATCGACGAGTCGGGCTCCTCCTCAGGTTCCGCTGACGCATCTCTGGATGAGGCACCTGGTACAACGCCCGAGCCTGAACATGAGGACTTGGACGCAGACGGCGATGCTGATGCTGAGGGCGAGCCGGACCAAGAGCCAGAGCAGGACGGACGCAAGTACGCATTAAGGCGGAGGGTCAAAATAAACTATGCCATCCCACCCCCTTTGGAGGAGATGAAAGAACCGGCACCTAAGCCCCGTAGCTTTGGTCGCACAAATTCGCGCGGTGGAGGAGGGCGAGCCAAGGCTCCTGGATGGAGTGCCTCAGGTGCGGAATTGAGTCGGTGGATGGGCGGGGAAGACTCGGTGCGTCAAGGCCATGATTGATGACTGCCGCCTTTCTGAGAGACCGTTCTTACCAGGATTCCGACTATGGTAACACGCGCACCCCACGAAAGAACTTGGGCCTTGGTGCAGGAGGCCTATTTGCCGGAAGTGTGGGCAGTGGCGGGTTGTTACCAGCGGACCTCGCGGCAGCAGCTGGGACGCCTTCGAATCTGGGAAAGGTTGGAGATGCTTGTAAGTGGGCTTTTTTGGGAGCTGAAAGAAAGATATCTAATATGGCAATAGCTCTGGCCGATACTGACCCTCTAGGAGTCAATCAGAACGTTACGTTTGATGAAGTGGGAGGGTTAGACGACTGTACGTACCCTTGAACCGGCTTTTCATGCAGTTTTACCAATAATCGACTTTCACCATAGATATCAAAGCTTTGCAAGAGATGACGCTACTTCCGTTGCTGTACCCCGAAGTATTTCAACGTTTAAACGTTACACCTCCTCGCGGCGTACTATTTCACGGTCCCCCAGGGACGGGCAAGACTCTTCTTGCTCGTGCATTGGCGGCGAGCTGTCGAGCCAATGGCAAGGGCATATGTGAGTGGCAAGCCGTGCATGTCTTGGGGATTCCGATTCTCATTACGAAAATAGCGTTTTTCATGCGCAAAGGAGCCGACTGTCTGTCAAAATGGGTCGGCGAAGCGGAACGGCAGTTGCGTCTCCTGTTCGAGGAGGCCCGCAACTCGCAACCAAGTATCATCTTCTTCGACGAAATCGATGGATTAGCTCCTGTTAGGTCGTCTAAGCAGGATCAGATACACGCGTCGATCGTATCGACATTATTAGCCTTGATGGACGGTATGGATGGGCGTGGTCAAGTCATCGTTATTGGTGCGACGAACCGGCCTGATGCTGTCGATCCTGCCCTTAGGCGACCTGGGAGGTTTGACCGGGAGTTCTATTTTCCCCTCCCAAATTTGGCCGCGAGAGAGCGAATCCTCCACATTATGACGCGCAAGTGGGCTGGATGGGAGGGTGAAAAGGGTGAGGAATATGCCAAGGGGCTGGCTAAGCTAACGAAAGGTTATGGGGGAGCGGATCTACGAGTAAGGAGTCCATCCCTTGTTCTGTGGCAGGCACTCATTCGTCATGTAGGCGCTTTGTACAGAAGCAGCCCTCAACGCTATTCAACGGCGGTATCCTCAGATCTACAAGTCAAGGGAGCGTTTACTTGTGCAGCCCGATAGCATTAGCGTCAAACTTCGCGATTTCATGATCTCGGTCAAAAGTCAGTCACAATTTCCCCTGCAACTTCTCCCATGAAATCTTGGCTAAAACCTGTCCTTTCTGAAGAATTGATACCTTCTTCCGCGCGCTCAACGGCACCTTCAGCATCACCTCTTCCGGATCAGCTCGCCCCTCTTCTCCAGGACGCCTTGGAGAAAATCACTTCTATCATCACCAAAATCCTTCCCGTCAGCAAAGCGCGAAGCGCCCTCGAGGAAGCTGAGTGGGAAGATGAGGGTGATGAAGGGGCTCTCGCACGTGAGATGCTTATGCAATCCATGGAAACCATGCGGATATATCGACCTCGCGTGGTTTTGTATGGTGAGATGGGCATGGGGCAGGCGTACGTGGCTGCAGCCGCCCTTCACCACCTAGAAGGATTCCACATACAGAATCTCGACTTGGGCAATTTGATGAGTGATTCGACAAGGGTAGGTCCTGAAATCATACACTGGTGTTGTTGTTGTCACTAACCTCGAGAATTATGCAGACCCCAGAAGCTGCCATCGTGCAGCTCTTTGTGGAAGCGAAGCGACACCAGCCTTCCGTTGTCTATATTCCTTCACTTATTGCATGGTGCAACGCGGTCTCGGAGACCTCGAGAACAACCGTGAAGGCCATGCTCGACAGCCTGGCTCCTACTGATCCGGTGCTGTTGCTGGCTGTTGTAGACGGCCCTTTTTCATCGCTTCCAAGGGACGTCAAGGCATGGTTCGGGTCCATCAAGGAAAACAGGATACAGCTTACATCTCCGAGCGCAGAACAAAGGGAGAGGTTCTTTGAAAGTCTTGTGCATGACGTTCTGATGCCTCCAAACCATTTCCCGGATGGTATTAAGAGGAAGAAGCGTATTCTGGAGGAGCTGCCTATTGCCCCGCCACTCGAACCTAGGGCACCTACTGCTGCCGAGCTTGCTCTTCAAGAAGAAAACGATCAACGCATCATCACACTTTTGAAGTATCGTCTAGGCCCGATCCTCACTGAATTGAAACGAAAGTTCAAGCGCTTCACTAAGAGAGCAGTGGTGAGTTTTGACATATCGTGATACGCACAATGGACTCAGTCGAATCTAGGAGGAATACAATTTTGATGACAACCGGCTGCAGCCACAGCCAAGCAGCGAAATCACCCTCGCCTCTGTGGAAGTTCTTAGGACGAGTCCCAACGGCGAAGCCATTGTCGACAACGAAGACACTAATGAACAGGTTGTCGAGCAATCTATGGGATCTACTATCAATGGTGTCGACGGCGTAAATGACACGCCTATACGTGCACAGGCACAGGCACAGATGCAACCCCAGCTCTTCGACATGGATCTCGAGCGCATGCACGTAGACCTATACAAGAGTAAGTATCTCACCCCTGACGATTTCCTAGACGACATCCGCAAGATCGTTCATAATGCCAGCATTCGCGCCGATGAAGACCCCGAGCGTCTTTTCCGTGCGCAAGCTATGTTGACGGCGGCGGAGGTCAGCATCCAGGACTTTGATCCACAATTCCGCTTGGAGTGCCAGCGGATGGTAGGGAGGGAGACTAAACGGCGCGAGGAAGCGCGGAAGGCGAGAGACAGACGTCGACCAGCGATTGATGACAGCATCGTTGACGGTTCAGCGTATGCACCGGGAACCCGCAGAAGTGCACGTCACAACGGTCTTCAGCCTGAGCTATCGATCACGGATCCCCTTCTACTGGAGCGTAGACTCAAGCGCCAGCGTTCTGCCGAAGTCAACGCGGAGTCTGAGGATCAAGAGGGTGGAGAGGGCCGCAACACGAAACGTTCCAGGGTCTCTAGTCACGAGCTCGATGGAAACGATTCAATGGAAAATCACTCCGGAACTCCTCCTCATCGACCTCACGCAGTCCGATTTGTGGACGACGTCTCCCAGAAACCTGAACCGGAATCACCGTCTCCGCATGCGAATGATTCTGTGCCACAATTTCCTGTCAACGGGCAACAGTCGCAACCAGCTGGCTTTAGCGACCTTCTGAACCCGTTGGGGCCAGAGGAGGAAGCTTTTTCTGGCGGTGCCGCGGTGCAAATCGCTGGAGTGGTTCCGCAAGTCATAGAGGCTGTTCCAATTGCCACGAAAACACCGATCGACAATCAGGAACCAGCTCAATTTGCCACCATCGGTGGTATGACGCTAGACGCAAAATTGGACATCATCGAAACTCTACCACCTAACAACCAAGCTGTAGATAGTACAACTGCTGACGGTCCAATGGATACTGCTCCGGACGGTATTCAAGAGCTGCCGGTTGCGGAGCCCGAACGTCAGGAATCTATGGAGGTCGAACGAAGCCCTACGCCGTTACCACATTTCCATATCGACCAGGATCTGCTTGCAGAGTTGAAGGCTGATTTGCGGAATAGTACGCAGACTTTGAACGTCGAACAGCTCGAACAGCTTCGCGCGACGTGCCTTGGCTCTGTGTGGCGGCATAGATCGGAGTGGGAGCGGACGGCACTTATCAGAGAATTGAAGGGGATAATACAGGAGTTTGTAGATGATATCTCAACGGACGACATGGATGTTGCTTCTACATAGCTGCATCCTGATTTCTGCGTATCTTTGGATTTTAAAGCGTATGACATATAGTAAACACAACCTGCGCTTTCATATCGTATTCTCTCCAGATCTTATTCCCTTGCTTGCTCAATACCATTCATTATGAGCGTAATTTAACTACAGTAGCTAGTTGGAAATATGTATACCACTTTGTATACTAATACAGAGTGTAAGCTAAGCCTCGACGTCAACGAATGTGCAATGTTCCCATGGTAGGACTTCTCCGCGATCCGTAATGCCTTGCACATAAAAGCGGACCGCTGCCGCTGCGTTCACATCAGCAGGCAGACAGGCATGGTCGACGTAAAATCTTTCTCGACGTCCATCCAATCCAGTTGTCCCTATGAAAACCGCATCTCCTGGTGTGAGTGCCTTCGGAGAATGTATGAGAACGTAGATATTGAAATATGCGAAAGTCGGGCACGGAAGATTTGTAGCCCAAGCGGGCTGGGGATCTTCAGGGCTGACTATGTTTATGCCTGACAAAGGAACGAGATGTTCGCCTACGCCCCACGTCAAAACACCGGAGAAATTGGACGTAAGGGAAATGAGAGATGCGTCTTTCCGAAAGTCTGCCCATAATATTTTGGGTTGTGCTTCGCATAAAGAACTCGACGGCGAAGCATACACAGAGAGGGAGCCCAAGATCAGGGAGAAGTCGGCGGGTCGAGAGGAACCTTCCATCGCCAAGCCAACGACGAGACCAGATATGACACTGATCTCGAGGGAAGGGCTAGAAGGAATGAAAGCCTCAATGCTCAGTGTCCTCCATCCTCCTAAGAGCTCCTCACAACACTGAGGAACAATCGGTGTTATCTGTATCTCGTCGATGCAATTTGGTGGTGCCTTAACGTCTAGGCCAATGTCAAACTCGATTTTAGTGGCATTCTCGAGAGGTATTTTGTAGACCAGCGTCATGTTGTAAGACGTGCATGGGGTGAACGTCAGCGATTGGATAGGTATCCAAAGGCACCTGAAGGAGTCCGCAGCCTCGGGACCTGAGAATTGGAGTGACAAGTAGACGGAACTACCTCCCAACCAAGCGTCTTCCATATAGATTGAAGACCTAGCAAGCGGAAGAGATTCATGACACCCGTCATGCTCCCAAGCCAGAGTAGGCCGAGGCCAGAGCATGTCACCGATAGAACCGGTCTTTTCTACGTCCGTCCAGCCGTGCTCGGTTCTCAACACCTCTAATCCGCCTACGAACCAGGATTTGCCGACACCAGGGGAGAATGACGTGAAGAAAGTCAAATCTTTGGGATTCGGTGGTGGTAATCGATTGAAAAAGGCGGCTACAGGCTTGAAAGGTCCGTGGTCATCCGCGACTTGGTTCGGGGGAGGATCGGGAACTGCGACATCTTTGGTGGGGAGGACTTCGGGACCAACCCAGAGCATACGTTCATGAGCCCACCACTTATCCCAGGTGAAATCAGGTCTGTCTTCCAGCGTCTCCCAAGTCCATGCGTGTCCGAACAATGCAACACTAAGACCTAAGAATTGGGGATCGATGTGATCTATAGCTTTGTAACACGCCAGGCCACCCCCACCATGCTGCCCTCGACCCCATACATCCACTCCCACATATATGTCTTTAAGGGACTTAGGCCGAGGAAGATTTTTGGGATCTATACTCAAAAAATATTGAGCAGTGAGTGACGGAAAGTGTGGCTGCCACTGGGAACCGTATTAAACGAGAGATTCCTGAGAGGGCATAGGGGAAGCTCACGGTATAGTTGGTAAAAAAGGAAGACGACGGAAGAAAGAATGGGAGGTTCAAGCTGTTCAGCCGGTCTTGCCATCTCAATTGTCCGTCGATGGTGACGCTGTCGTACCTGTTGCAGGGGTTAGATGTAGTTAATCATATCATGGTTCAGTACACCTACCAGACGACCTGTGCGTGATCTCCAACGAGCTGCTTCAGCTCCGATTCGAGCAAGGCTATCCAAGCGCAAAGAGCTCTTGTCTGCTCAATTCCACCCTGGAGAGGGCACTCGACGTTTAATAGATAACCATCAAAACCTCTTTGACGTGCTAGATGAGCCAAGATACGTGCGTAATGTGGCGAAACTGGTAAAGACGTTGTCGAAGACCGTGCAGGCCCTGTAGGTGCCTGTGGCAGACGGCCGATAAGAAGGCGAAGACAATCCGCTTCCCCAGAGCCCTCAAATATTCTGCGTGAGATGGAGGCGACAAGTCATGTGGTCAATTTACAGGTGTCGCATCGACTGGAATTGGTTGGTATAACTTACAATGTACCAAGTATCTTAACTCCCTGGCGATGAGCAGCCGTTGTCCATCCTGCGGGCGGAACAGTGACTCTGTGATGGGCAAAACTAAAGAATTCGTTACTCACTGACTAGGAATTGGAAGAGAACTCACTAGATAAACATATCACAGTATGGCCAAAAGTTGAAAGTGTAGGATAAGCGAGAGGGACTTTCTGAGTATCCTCCCTACAAGATTGTGATTAATTCTTGATAACTTACATCAATTTAAGTATACTAACCTTGTAATCGTGACATACCTTCAGGACGCGTAAGTTGAGTGATCGACATACCAAGCAGATAGTAATGAGCTTACTAAGAGTGTGCCCTTCGAAACAGTAGCGGTGACATCCGATGAAGCTAACCTACGCTTATAGGCAAGTATCCCGGTGCGTTTCTCAGATGGTGCATCCGCCCAATCATCGAGTTCTGCAAGCGAAGTAAAATACAAGTTGGTATCGTTGACATGAGCGGTATGCTCATTTCCCCTCAACGGCATAGATACAAGTCTTCCGAATGGGTGGTGAGGTGGGTAGTGCGCGAGTGTATACTTGGTATGCTCCCACTAACGTATCACTGGGAGCTTCACGTTACTGGCGAGTTAGGGCCTTGCAAGACGAGTCTACCAAGCGATAGTAGTGATGGATGGATAGAGGGATGGATTAAGTTTCTTTAGTCACAAGCGAAGTTCCCGCGATCACATGAATGACGGTCCACGCGGGTGCCATAGTGCCATAGTGAAGTTTGCCAGCTTGAGCCGTTTGCAACCTCTACTTACATGTGTTCAGTAACGATGTGATCTTCAACAAGCGCGTCTTACGCCGACAAATAATAACTATTAACACGCACATAGAGGATAGGGTAAGGATAAAAAGATATACTGTAAATGAGCGTATAACACCGGNATACTGTAAATGAGCGTATAACACCGGGGGCAGCGGGGAAAGTTCCACTGCGGGATATTCAAGGAACTTAGCTGGGAGTGTCAACCAGTTCCAAGGTGTTATATGTGTGGGACTTTGCACGTTACATCCGTCATGTAAAGATGGTTTATTTCCATGAAATATGTGTGGAATAAGGCTGGGACATTCCGATTCCCTAAAGAATCGGTTATCAATCTCTCCTGAGGCTGTCCCAATATATCCAATTCACGTGATTTCTTGTGCTTAGACGCCTGTGTGAGGAAAGGTTGTTTGGTCTTGCTTTGGTGGCCTCGCCCGGGATCTTTTGGTCTACAGGTCGTATTGTCTTCTCGATTTTCGTCAATGGCGCGCGATCGTTCAAAACGGAGTGTTTCCCGTAGTCTATGGGACCGCGATCGACGGTGACAGTGCTTTGACGAGTATGCTGGGCGATGGTACTAAATAAAGGGTTATGCACATACTGGGTCTCCGTCGACTATCCTATTCTGCTCCCTCTCGTTGTGTCTTCTCAAGCGATGAGACTGTTAGTGCAATTTCTTAGATATCGACTTTCGTGGGGTGGAAGGGAATTTGGCGTTATCGGTGCGTGCGGCTTTCGCCTTAGGATGGTCTGCTCTACTAAATCATCACTATTTTTCCGTCGTGATAGATTCACACGTTATGTATATGACATCGGCAGGCTTATGCGTGTGCTACATGTGTATGTTTTGGTCGCGATTGACTCATTTCTGTGATTGATATCGTCGCGGCCCAGATACCAAGCTTCGCGAATGGATATGCATACTTTTCGTGGCCGCCTGGATTGTTATAATCCATATGGCGTGTACGTACGCTGTTGACTTGGACCTCGCCTCGATCGTTGATGGCAGGTCTATGTATCGTCGTGAGGGTGTACCCCGCTGTGATATGAACATGGGAGGCGGCCGATCCTGCTCTACGCTTAGGGTACCGTTACCCGACGGCTGTGTCGTAGAGCGCGGCTCTCTGGACGGGTTGTATCCTGGCGATGAAATTGTAGTGAGACGACTGCTGGGTGTCGGTGAGCCGTTGGATTGTTCTTCTTCAGAAGTGGTTGTCCGCGTCCCTTTTGAGCTTGCAGTGGGCGTAGCCACTGTCCAGCAGCTTCGGATATTGGCGCGTATGCACGGAGTAGGTGGATCTCATCGCACACAGTCTGCGATAAAATTAGCTCTAGGTTCACATACTTGTACATCGCAGTGTCCTTTAAATCGCTATGTGTGTTCGCGCTCGCAGTGCAGTGCCGTGAATCCCTTTCGAACCACTAGATTTCGTTTTTTCACTGCACGTGGAGATAATGAGTACGAGTTTGTTCAAGATGTTCCGCCATCCGATGTGTATAGTGCAACGGCTCATTCGCCTGATGCATTTGTACCATCTAGGTATGTATTTACAGAACCGGTTGTCTTACAGAACGATCGTCCTCCTCTGTCGCTGCCGCCTGCACCTCCTAAAAGTCGCTTTCCTCCCAAGCCGTTATCTATCAGTGCTAAAATGAAGGTGGTCCGCAGCTGGGTCATGGCATCGTCTGCGTTGGTTTTAGCTGAAGGCCCGTGTGCTGTTTGTGCGCAAATAGTGCCCTTGTCTTCTCTCGTTGACGTGGGTCTTGAGAATCCGTGTTTACAAGCGTTGTACGATCGTGGGCCAGAAGTTACTTGTCCAACTTTCCGTGATGTGTCAGGGGTAGATCCTGTTTTGGTGATTGATGCTGTAAATCGCGATGCTGGCAGAGCCCGCGTATGTAAACAATGTCATTCATACCTAGTAACGAAGAATAAGATTCCACGAGTTTCGATGGCGAATGGATTATGGCTTGGAGACGTACCGGTGGAGTTATCAGATCTGAGCTTTGTTGAAAAGTTAATGGTTGCCAGATATCGACATAATCTTTGTGTCGTAACAGTAACATGCGGGGCGCGTAGAATGCACGCTAATGCGGTGGTGTTTTCACAGCCGGTCGCTAAGTTTTATGCTAAACTTCCACCTACACGCGATGAGTTGTCAGATGTGTTAACTGTTACATTCATGGGGCCATGTCGACCTACTGAAACTGAGTTTAAACGTACTCCACTGTTGATTCGTAAGTCGAAGGTATTGGCAGCTTTGACTTGGTTGCGAGACCATCACAGAGATTATTCTGATTTGGAGATCTCGCTGGAGAACCTAAACAGTTATGACGAGACAGAACCACCTGTGGGATGGTTCTATCGCAAGTCGGATGGTACCGCTCCGGCCGAGGCTGTTGCCGTTCATGAGATGGACGCTGAGCGTGGCGTTGAAGACGGAACATGTTCATTTGCGATCCATGGTATATGCGCTGACCAGGTGGCCGATGTTAGTTATGATGAACGAGTGTTTCTGGCTGCAGAACACTTACGGCTCGGAGGTCGCGTATTGGGCTATGGTCATAATGCAAGTCCCGAATCGATCTACCATAATCCCCGTCTATATCCCGGTATGTTCCCCTGGCTGTTTCCTTACGGTCTGGGGGGGTTTGAAAACGACCTTATAGCGGTTCCTGTGCCTCACCGTGTTCATATAAAGTATCTGATGAATTATTATGATAGACGGTTCCAGGTGGACGAGTACTTCCCGTTTATGGTGTACAACCAGGAACAGATTCGTGCATGTTCGCGGGGTGGTTATGTACTGATCGAACGTCGGAATTTCGAGACGGCGGTAGACAAGATACTCAGCGTTGACCTTGAGGCTCTGCGTGAACTTGTCCGTCGTGGAAAAGAACAAGGATACATAAAACCCGAGACTGACGCTGAAAAACAGTGCTATGAGTTGCTGTCTTATGTGGACCAGGTGGGAGGACACGTACCGGGATCTAACACGAGAAAGAAATGGCAGCGTGGAGAGATAAGATCGATGATACATATGTATGGGATGCCAGTATTCTTTATCACGTTTTCGCCCACGGAGTCGAAAAGCCCTATCTGCCTGTATTTCTGCGGTGAAGAGATCGATTTGGATAGTTTTTTGCCTTTGCAAAGTTCCGAACAGGAACGTTTACGAACAGTGGTGTCAAATCCTGCGGCATGCGCGAGATTCTTTAACCTTATGGTACGCCTTTTCCTAAAGCACGTACTCGGCGTCGACTCTCAATGTGACGGGCTCTTTGGTCGTACATCGGCGTATTATGGCACGGTCGAAGAACAGGGACGTACGACTTTACATTTGCATATGTTGTTGTGGGTCGAAGGGTCTTATTCACCTCAAGAAATCAGAGATCGCGCACTAGATTCCAGCTCGACATTTGCTGCGGAGATTCTGGTTTGGCTTGATTCTTGTCATCAAGGTCAATTTTCGACTGGGTCGTTCGATGATATACGTGCCCGTGTAGAGGAGAAACGAGCGCAGGCTGATGGTGAATACGGAACTTGCTGGCCTGACCCGAGAGTTGCTCTTCCGGCTTTGCCGCCCGATACGGCTGATGAAGCTGCACAGCACGACTGGTTTCAAGCAGTCTGCGAAGTGACGGATGAGCTGGTGTATCTATGTAATGTTCATGATAAACGGCACAACCATGGTTGTCAGAAACCGCCGGACTTTGAATGTCGTGCACGTTTCCCGCGTAAGTTAGAGAAATATTCGGTAGTCGACCTAGAATCTGGAGCTCTGAGGTTGCGCAAAGGCGAAGAATGGATTAACACATTTTTGGTTGTATTGACATATCTTCTGAGGTGTAATACTGATGTCACTTGTCTTCTTTCTGGAACCACGGTCCGCGCTGTTATTGCATACGTCACTGATTATATCACGAAGAGGTCATTAAAAAGTTTTACTGTATTTGAAACGATCTTATCTGTCCTTGACGGAAGTGCTACGATTGTAGCAGATTGCGCTACTCGGGCTGACGCTGCCCGGAAGCTGATAACCAAAATCGTCAACGCGTTGACTGCACGATTGCAGATTGGCGGTCCAATGGTCTGTTCTGACCTGCTCGGTTATCCGGACCATTATACCAGCGACCAATTCAAGGTGTGTTTCTGGAATTCGTATACTAAATACGTGCGCAAAGCTCTACGTGAATCAGATAATGAGGACACCGTATTAGATGATGATAGAGACGTAGTCGTACTTGCAAATAATAGGGGCCGAATTGCAGGGCATACAAAGGTCGATGATTATATTTACAGGCCTAGAGAGTTTGAGAACTTTTCGTTGTATGACTTTCTACGACGTACCGATGTCGTGAAGCTGAAGTCCACACCGGGGGCTTCCGACGAAGACGAAGACGTTGGTGAGGATGACCGCACACATGAATTAGATGAGGTGATCGAGGCATCGATGAGTGATGAATCTGATCCAACAGATAGCCCTGATTTCCAGTCTGAATCAACAGTGGGGGTTCAGCATTCATTCATATCTGGTCATCCAAAGCATCACACTCACGGAGTTGTATTGTTGAAGAATGATTCGCAGTATGTGATCAATTTTACTGGAGGTGTACTGCCTAGAAAAGACGCAGGTGATTACGAAGATTATTGTCGCACTATGCTTACCTTATTTTCTCCCGGAGGTTGGCGTACAGGTACGGAGTTGCGTGAAGATGGCGAAAAGTGGCAAGATGCCTTTTCTCGTTGTGAATTTATGCCAGAACATGTGAAGGTGATGAATAATATGCATTTGCTGTATGAATGTATGGACGCACGTGATGATTTTGCTGCTCAACGCAAAGTCCAAAATCGTCACAGTTACTTGGCCGCGTTTCTCGGAGAGGATGGTCTGGATGATCTGGATGGCGAACGAGATGAAGGTCGAGTCAGCGACGAGATCGTTGCCGCACAGTATTCGGATATGTACGACGGAGAAGATGACCTGCTGGGACCACGTACGTCCATGCGACGGGTACAGATGGATGTGATGCGTGAATTTCTCGGCAGACTGTACAAGGTAGCAGAGGGAGACGCTAATGTTGCCGTGCCGGATAGGCACTCTTGGTTGACCTGTCCTTCGCTAGACCCCAAAGCGTGGAAATCTGTTGTTGCAAACGCGCGCGACGAAATACTTCGATCTCGACGAGATACGCGGCCCTCGGCTAGTGAAATGGCTGAAAATAATCCATTGCATGCATCCGGACCCGGAGGAGATGGTATAGTTCGAGAGCTGGACCGTGAAGATATGGAACGAGACGTACCTGAAAAGGTGGGAACGAAGTCAGTACCGTCCATAGAAGCAGATATGGCACGTACCGTAGAAGCCTTTTCCTTGAATGAAGAACAGAAACGCGCCTTCCTTATCGTGGCACGCCATCTGATGTATCCGCGTGACAAACCGTTAAAGATGTACCTTGGTGGCATGGGCGGCACTGGAAAGTCGCGGGTGTTAGAAGCGTTGACAACATTTTTGACAGAAAAAAAACAGGCACATCGGTTCATCGTCGTCGCACCCACTGGTGTGGCTGCGTCGTTGGTTAACGGGTCGACGTATCACTCCGTCCTATCTTTTGGAAGGAGTAGTAATAAGGGAGTAGCCAATCTCAGCAAGGTCCGCGATCGGTTGAGTGGGGTTGATGTAATCTTTCTTGACGAGGTATCGATGGTATCTTGCAAAGATTTATATGATATTTGTGAGCAGCTTTGTAATGCATTCAACTTACCTACCGAAGCGTTTGCTGGAAAAAGTATGATAGTCGCTGGTGATTTTGCTCAGCTTCCGCCACCCGGTAGGGGTCAGTCTGCGTTATATAACTCCTCAGTTTCTCTGCCCGCAAACGCGTCAAAAAATTATGAGTCCCAGAAGGCAGCTCTTGGCCGGGCGTTATGGCATTCATTTACTACAGTAGTCATATTGCGACAAAATATGCGCCAAACAGGGGCCACTGATGACGACTGTCGGTTTCGGGTTGCTCTAGAGAATATGCGGTATGGAGCGTGTACATCGCAGGACATCGCGTTGCTGCGATCGCGGATAGCCGGGACAGTTAGAGGTGCACCTAATCTGAATGAGCGGGGGTTTCACGATGTTCCTATTATTGTACCGTGGAATACTCACCGGGACGCAATCAATGACGTTGCAGCTGCCAGGTTTGCTCGCGATCGAGGTCTTGAGCTGCACCATTTTTACTCCGTGGATCGTCTGACAAACGTGCAAGCACACGATTCTTTAGTTCGAGCTATTCAGTCATCAGATGGAAGGTTAACTGGATCAATGCGGGGTGGACTTACGGAGCCACTGCAACAGGTCTTGTGGAATCTTCCACCTGCCTCTACTGAGCATGTGCCTGGGGTACTGTCTCTGTGTGTAGGGATGCCTGTGATGCTTAAACACAACCTTGCTACAGAACTCTGCGCGACTAATGGTGCAGAGGGTTTTGTCGTTAGTTGGGATTCATCAACTATGTCTAATGGAAAAGAACGGTTGCTCACCGTCTTCGTCCAGTTGCGGCATCCACCCTCGCCTGTACACATCCCAGGATTGCCGGTGAACGTTATTCCTGTGTCATGTTCGATAGAGACAATCAGGTGTGACATGCCCAATGACGATCACATAACTGTTCAGCGCGAACAGGTATGGCTGTTGCCGAACTTTGCGATAACAGACTTCAACTGTCAAGGGCGTACACGACCGTACAATCCTGTTGATCTCCGACGCTGTAGAGGACACCAGTCAGTATACACTTGTTTGTCGCGTAGCTCAAAGCTATCCGGGACTCTCATATTACATACATGGGATGAACATAAGATCATGAACGGTATATCGCCTGATTTGCGTAGGGAACTTCGCGAGCTTGAAATCTTAGACGACGTTACCAGAATGGACATGGAAGGTACACTACCACCGTCAGTGCGCGGCGAGGGACGAGGGGAAATCGTTCGTGCGTATCAAGCGTTTTTTGGTGTGAAGCATGTACCGGAGATTGTGCATCCTGCTTTGGATTGGAGCGATGCTCGCGAAATTGACTTGCGTCCGGTTGTCGCCACAAGTAAATGGAGGTTAGCAAGGAAACAGTCAAAGCGCAAGCATGTCCAAGACGCGCATGACAATGTGGAGAGACCTTTGAAGCGCCCGCGTGCTGGTTGCAACCACGGCACCGAAGATAGCTCTGCCATCCACTGCTCTCTTGGACCATCCTATACTTCAGCGACTGTCGTATCTCGTCATCTTCGATTCTCTGATGCTCCTTCGTTTGGGCTGGGACGACGTAGGACTCAGAAGGGGGGCACCACATCCTCCAATGGATGTACGTCCAGTATATTAGAGAGAGTTGAGAGGCCCGGTTTTGTATGGGACTCTCGCAATTGGAGCTGCGCTTACGATTCATTATTGACGGTGATGTGGACTATTTCGGGGGAACATCCTCGTTTATGGCAATGGCTCTGTGTTCGTAATGACGTTATACGAGAGCTGAGTGAACAATTCCAGGCTGTACGAGAAAATATGTCGACCCTTCAGCAAGCTCGCGATAATGTCCGGGATTTGGTTAGTACTCAGTCGCCTACAACTTTGCCGAGGTCTGGTGCTAATTTGACTGCTATCGATCGTGTAGTAGAAGCATTATTCAAGTCGCAGGACCCATATGCAGAAACCTTTCGTTTCTGTACGTCGTGTGGTGCAACAGGCGAAGCCTCTCTGCAATACAGTCCACTGTGGTCTACCGGGTACAACATGTCTATGAGGTCCAGGCGGTCTCCGGTTGACACCAGCGAGTTGTTGAGGAATCTCTTGGGCGACCATTCCTTAGGCCGTTGTACATCGTGTGGAGGTCGACGGACCCTATATGCGGGTACTCGATTCCCTCAGCCACCTCCCTTTGTTATTCTGGAGATTCCTGCGGAAGAAATTCGATTTCCCGTGGTCAAGATCGATCGTTTGATCGAGTGTACTATTGGAAACAGTCTGGAGACTTGGACACTAGTCGGAGTCATCTATCTTGGTCATGCACATTTTACGGCTCGGGTTCTCGACGCAGAGGGCCGTGTATGGTACCACGACGGGATGGAACACGGCGGGATGTGTCTATTAGAGACGCAGAGGTATCTCGATCTCTCCGAAGCACGCGGCCGTCGTGCATGTGTAGTTATATACACTCAGCGGACGTGACCCCCTTTATTCGACCTGGGTCGTCCCCCTTCTCATCCCATCTCCTCAACATATCGGTCCCAATCCCTCCTCCCTCCATATCGTTCTGGTCAGTTCGGAGACCCCCCTATTCTTCCCTACCGTTCTGCCCCTTGGTTCTCGTCTGCCAATCGCATATCATCCCCATCGGTGCGTGGGTCCTACCACTGATATCGTAGTTCAGTAGCTCACGTCTTGTACACTTCACAGAAACCGCTCTCTGTCATGCCGTTTCCCTACCATATTCTCGCCCCTGATCTTCGCCGTGTCGTAGACGAGCACGTCAAGAGTCACAGTGTACCTGCAGAGCAATCACCCTGCTCTGTTGTGACCGATTGGGGCGACCAAGCCGAACCCGCAGCTCAGGACGATATCGTCATCGAGGGCTTTATAGCTCACGCACCCCCCCGCGAGGAGCGAGACGTCGGACCTCGTCTCCACGACCAAGTTAAACGTCTAACAAACGCTCCCAGTACTCGTGCCGATGCACGTCGGTTAGTTTTCCGGGGACCTTCTCTCACCCGCCGGGTACAATTAGCAGTCGAGTCTTTTCGATGCGGCCCTGGTCTACTCGCACCGTGTTCTGTTTATGCAGCATTGAACTGCCTGCAAACGGTGGACTCGCTCGTATTCGACAATTTGTGGTGGGTTGATTGCCCGCTCTACGACTCCACCATCTGGGATGGTCTCCCGCGACGGCCTTTCAAGTCCATTGTCTATTCCGACATTGAGGTTGTTTCCGCACATACAGACCCCTTCCTCGCACTGCGCGCTGCATCCTCTATCGATGAACTCGTCCTCGGTTTCGTACATGGGATGATGCCAGCTCCTGAAGACATCTCACACGTCCAGTTGCACCGCGTTGTTTTCCGAGAAGTAGGAACATGCGGATATGGCGCCTTCAGAATGATCAACACCGCGGTACCTAACACCATTGTCGATATTGAACTCCATGATGTAGGGACGCGGAATGTTGATGCGCTCATCATACTCATCAATGCGCATCGCTATTCTATAACGCGATTGGTTATCGGTTTTCAGGCATATCTCATCAGTGAGTTACGAGTATTGTATCATTGTCCTGTCATATTTTACTTATAACATTGTACTAGACGATCCGGCTGCTGAATGGCGCCAACTGTCTTTGGGGCATCTATCTTGCTTGCGGACAGTCCTCGTAAACGTCCCTATTGGAAACCGCGATGCATCGAGCAACAACGTCATGCAGTCTTCTGCCATATCGCTCTTGCATAACTTGCCCACGGCCGTAGAAGATGTCGAGGTCCACTTCTCAACCATGACAATGGCGTTCGCTCATCCAAAATTTGCCATGTCGAGTCGGCGGTGGGACCTTTTGGACGCCTGTTTCTTCATTCTACCGCGTTTACGGAGAATCACTGTCGTCTTCAACGTTTGCGTTGATGCGTTCGATGCCGGATATCGCGATGTCTCTGTGTCGGCTTCAGTTAGAGATGATATCGAGAGGCGGTTGTTTCGATGCATGAGTGAGTCCATTCATTGACACGCTTGCATAGGTGTGTGACATCGTTGTTCACTAGGGGCATCTATACTTGTGACGATATCGGTGCGGGTACCGCGTTCATCAGCCAATCGTTCTTTGTAGCACGTGTATAGAGACGGCATGGACAACATGTCGTGTTTCTTGATATATGTATGATGTACCATGCCTCGACCATGTATTTCCCTCGTCATAAGCATGGAATTTTATTCTCGTTATTTCGCGACGATGTGCCTCTCCGTTGTCCACGTGCACATACCCAAAGCGCTGACGTAATTCGATGGACTGACCTTGCGCAGCTTTGCGCGTGGAGGTTCTAAGGTACCAGTCTCCTCGTTCTACCACTCTCTCTGTTTAGGCGATGCCGTGGTTGTCTGCACTCCCTAGACTGCCAACTGTACAAGGAATTTTCGTGCCATGTATCCATAAACTCGTGGTTTCTACGCAAAAACTGATGTCATAGCTCTTCGCCGGTAAGCGCAGCTATATCGTCGATAGGAGCTGAGCCATCGGCATTGGCTAGTCTTCAGTGAGTATGTCATATGGTATTGCCAAAACCTGCCCTCACAGTAACCCGTATAGCACTCCAGGAATAATATGCATGTCTCGGTGCGAAGTCTCTGTGTGTTTTTGGTTTCCTCGGTCGTTTTTTCGACGACGTATTGATCTGTCACCGTGTCCAGATATCCGACTATGGGAACGTGTCACCCTTCGTGTCTTACAGTGATGTCATTGGTATCTATTGGACGCTTGTCCTATTCTAGCTACCTTCCCAGACTCGGTGTTTCGCGGTGCAATTCTTGTTGTCATCGACGGTCAGTCTTGCTGCGCAACTAAATCGTGTATATCCAATGCGCTTATATCATCTCTACCCACAGGTCCTGTTTGCGTATCGTAGAGTGCCACATTATGTTGTGCTCAATAACAATGGCCGTCGGACCTTAGCCTTTGCGCGTGCGAGGTCAATGCATGCAGCTATGCTCTCTCTGAGCAAGATACATTTCTGCACCGGACCCCACGATTATTGTTCTCAGATGATGTTTCTTGGTATGCACAAGCTCGTAATTCTATTGGCTAGTATCTCACATGACTATAGCACTACCGATGACCGCGCATACCAATCGTATCATCTAGTTCGGTGTACAGCCTAGAACTCCAAGCTGTTTGTCAGTGAAGTGAGCGTGTGCGTAAATCGAAATGTTATTGACCTATTCAGATCGATCCCTATGTATGTCTTCCCGTCACCTGCAAGCCTAATCACAAAAACACGGGTTTCGTACAGTTCGGTGGTTTGTGCTCGTTTTGAGCTCATGATCTCCTGATTTCTCTACCTCATCTGCTCGGGATCGCCTACGCCGTCATGTCGTCATAGGTATTGTTGCACGCCTACCCTCTTTCATCCCAACAAAAGTTACGCGCGATGCCAAGGAAGGGAACCAGATTTGAAAATCCTCAAACAAACGCTATATGGTCCATTTTCAAAAAAAATATCACAGACCATTGCTATTCATGCCGATCGCTGCGGGAAGCATTCGATCCGACTATTGGGATCTGCGATAGCATACACACGGTCACCGTGCATATCCATGCCGCTACGTATGGTCAACGGCGACGCTGGAGGTAGGGTAACATACCGCTGGAAAGTACATATTAACTGCTCATGTTCAAGCAATTTACAGAAGAGCTAACCATGCCCAGTCACTTCGACAAGCTCTGCGTTGAACTTCGAGAAATGGTCGACTCGCACATCGAAGACCTAGGCGTGGAGACCATGCGCGCCGCCTGCCTCGTTTCCAAGGAATGGGCTGGAATATGGCTTCCCAAGGCACATCGCGAGGTCGTCTTAGAGGCGTATATCGTGCGTAATTCCAGCAGCGATTGTGGTTTCGTATCTCGCGAATACCATGATATACTGTATCAGCTGATGGAACACGACTTCATACGCTCCAATGCGACCCGCGTCGTGTTTCGAGGACCGTCCCTTGCGCGTCGCCTGGAAATGGCGGTCAACACGGTCACGAGTGGGCCTGGGATGTTGACACCCTGCAGCGTTCGTGAGGCACTCTACCTGCTACCACAGCTGGACAGTGTTGTCTTCGAGGACGTCCTGTGGGTAGATTGTCCCCTAGTCCATTCTACCGGGTGGTCTGGCGTTGAGAAGAGAGCATTCAAGACGATCTCTTTTGTCGACGTGGATGTACTGGCCAACGACGCCAGTCCCTTTATGATCCTTCGCGCCGCATCCTCCGTCGACGAACTCATCATCGGGTTCATGGATGATTTTAGTCCGGCCCCTTTGGATATATCAGAGGTATCGCTACGCCGTGTCATCTTGCAGAGCGTCGCTTCCTCTGGTCCCAGTTCGTTCAGCCTTCTCTCGACCGCGACGCGTAACTCGATCAGAGATCTCGAGGTTCTGGACATGGGGAACCACAATATCGATTCTGTGGAGACCCTGTTGGGCAACCATGCAGAGTCTTTGGAGCAGTTCAACTTAAGCTTTCATACCATCGATAACGGTGAGCTGTATCCCGCATCTATCTTACAAGCCCATCTGACATTCGCTTTCAAGACAAACCGGTCACTGACTGGCACAAGATACCATTCAAAAGCATGGTATGCCTTCGTGACTTCGGAATCACCATTGATATAGGTGATTGGAACTTAGAAGACTGTATTCTCGGGCAAGAGGTCATCGAGTATATCCTGACCGAGCTGCCGGATACAGTAGAGATCCTCGAAATCCGGTTCTTTACACTGGCCACTGAACTGGCTCATCCTCGCTACGCGCTCTCGCGTACCCGCTGGGATAGTTTGGACGCCTCTCTTTCTCGTCGTCAGAATCTGAAGATCATCAAGTTATTCTTCGACGTCAATGTTCCCTGCCCCGATAAAGGATGCCGCGAAATGCCTGTACATGACGCACTTCGTGCTGACATTGAACAGTGCCTGGCACGTTCTATAGGTATGTCTCATCATTTATCATGTCTCAATTACAGGCTAACACTGTTCTCAGATGTGTCCTTGAACGTCGTAAGCTTTATGCGTGTCCCGCCCCAATCTGATTAAGGGCGGTACATTCATATCTCGCGTTCTCTCTTTCATTTGTGGTCGTTGAATGGACTACCGAATCATTACGTTCTCGTCTATGCCGATTTACATGCAAATGTACTACGATTTTCGACTTGATTTCTAGATTACGAGAAGTCTCTTACCTGGCTGTATGAAATTGTACTTATATTGCGACTCGGAATATGCACGCGAGACTGTCACTGTTGAGGGGTATATAGAATTTGCACGCAATGGTATCAAGAACCTTCTACGAGATAGAAACCGGCTAGATGCTTGGGAGGTAACCGTGTACTATCTTGGCGAAACCGGCATCATAGGAACGATTGTCGAGCAAAGTGATGCGCACGAGCCGGTGCTTAATTTGTTACAAAATCTTATAGGACTGTTATAATTCCGACTTGCGACTATCGTCGTATTCTAAGAGACCACAGTCTAGTTCACAGATCTAGTCATATATCCACTCCTGGTACGGCGTATAGCAGGATGCAATTTCCAACTCCGATGGTTATTGAAATACAAAGACGTAAGTAAAGGCAGCATAATCGGCATTTTCGGAGTTCCTCCCGTATTTGAATTCCGCCCTAATGGCATCAATGGTAGTCTATACCCTACTCGACTCTGCTGTAACGAATTTGACCGAAGAAATACCAGCTTATGCCATATTCACCTTGTCCCCACCCTCTTCATCGTCAAACTTGTAATCGTGCCTTGTAGCAAGGCGACTCGAACTAGCTGTATATGCCCTGTCGTTCTGCGTGCAAGGTTAGCGATTTACGTGGTGCATATAGAGGCGCATTTACCATTCGCGTTGTATCTACGGCCTTCAGCTGTACGACCCTGGTCATCGCAAAATTGACGTGAATTTCTCTGCCTGCCACTCCGCTGTAAGTAAAGATCTCTGCGACTGCTGTGACATCAACAAAATCGCCTGGTCTAATCATCATCCCGTTGCATCTATAGACTTTTCCGTCGATCTGTCGACCAAACTGTATCCGGTCAGTTATTATCCATTCCTTTTCCATCCTCTTAGCCTTGCCGCTAGGGTCGTCACTGGGTCGCAACATGTTCGCTGTCTTCATATTTGGTCGGACCTGTTTGACATGAACACTTGTCGAGGAAGTCGAGGAAGAATGGCTGATGTCGTACCTTAGTGAATACCCTATTCTGGAAACTTAACCGTCCGTGAGTTGAATTTGCCGTCTTTCGCGAACGCAATGTGCGATATATGACCTCCTTGACGTTGGAAACTACTTGCTCTTGTGCAGACATCGCGACCTTGTGTGGTCCTCCGTGCAGGATTAGATGCTGTTTTGCGCGATGTGCGTCACTGGTTATTCTGCCAGCATTCAAAGTAAGTAAACGGTAACGATGTGTAATGTTGACCTATTCACTCTTTCCAAGTACCCAGCGGGCGTAACTCAGCGTTTAGCACGATGCCCTGGAAGCGAAACGCGACTTGTTCGCAGTCATCGGTGTCCGGACCCGGCGTGGCATGCACTAAAGCAAACCGACGAGCCGGATCCCCTGTCTGGATACGCCGAACGTAACACCATGCCATCAGCTCCTCGAGAGTCTCCGGGATGAGCTCGTGAGTGCTATATTCTTGGATTGGTTTAGTGTCTTTGGCGAGTTGTGGGACATCCTTTGGCCACATGTCCCGGACAAGTGTTTTCTCGCCTATTTTCAGGTCGATGAGTATTCGTGCTGTGTAAGGTTGCAAGGCTTACGCTGTACAAGTGGCATTGTCAAAACTTCTAGGTGGTGGGTGTTCTATCGACCCGTTGGCGTGACTATGTTTATATCTTTTCCCTTTCAGCGATTGCATTGTCATCGCGCTGCAGACGAGCTTTTTGTACGAATTTCTGCACCAACATGTTTTTCTCATCCGGGGTGTCGGCGTACATTCGTTCGTGGTAGTGGATTCTAGTTCGCAAATCGTCGCTTATGGTCCGTCGTCGATCAACTGAAAAGAAAACCGCGGGATGCTGTTCAAGCCATACCGTGCATCGACCGTGGGATTCACCAGTGTTTGGGTTGTCATCCAATAACGAGGAGACCATGAGTGCGGTCGATCGACATGTAATTGTCCTGACCCTGACAATAAAAAGAAGCTTGGTATGTGCATCTCGAGACCAATCATATTGTTGAGCTCATTATACTGTAGATCTGATCATGATCTAAACTTGTTCGGTGATGCTCAATGTCTGGCATCGCTTTCTTCACCCTTGTCATCTCAGACCAGAGCAGTCTACCACTTGGTCTCTGTCCGGTAGGTGGGGTGCATTTGGCATGCACATGTATCACCGTTCTCTTGGTTTCTCGTGCCTCATATTGATCTTGTGTACCCTCGCGACGAGTATATAAGTACTCGTTGGTTTATTCCAGCCGTCCAATCTCTCGTGGTCTAACACCGTACTACCAACATTGTGGAATCTGCCTATCTTTTGGTACTATATACGTTTGCGACATGGTTGCTAATAAGAGGGGTTCGCCGGCCAATGCTGCCGCTGCGACAGCCCGGCGAGCGAAGTACGTTGCATGATGCCCATGCCATCTGTAGACCAATACTTATTCACGTTTTCTTTCTAGGACTAGCGACGGGAACAGTTCTGAGAGCAAGTAAGTCGTTATATGCTAAGTGATGAACAAAGTAACCATTATGAGGTGTAGATCAACGTCGACTTTGTCTGAGACGGAAGAAACGAGCGGAGGCACGCACGGAGAGTCCAAAGGTGCTGCTTCCCCGAAGGATGAGGACAACGCTCCGCCCCATGTTCAAGAACGATCGAAGACCAGCGGCGTATCTGGGTCAGAGAAGTCGCCTCAGGCGTCGACTACTGATCCTCTCCGCCGTGAGGATGGCGATAGTTCTTCTTCGTCGACGACGAATGCGGTACGCCGTTACCATATAACGTACATATCTATATAGACTGAATTGTGTGTTTGATAGAATTCGGCTGATGGCGGTTCGACGCTTATTACGACGTCTACTCGGTCGTATTTCAGTGCCGAACTAGTCAATCGCCTGAACACGCTGAACAATTATAGATCATACAACACTGGCTGTGTTACTTTGCATAGCGTAATTTTCAAGGAACTCAATTGGGGACCGGTCGGAAATGGGTATCCGGACAGGAGTGAATTCCTGGAGCTGAACGGGCGCCGTTTAATGCTTTGGTCCATCGGCGAAGTGATCTTGAGCAAGTTTGCCTTCCAGGGGCGTGGCGTTCGGAAGGCTAAGCTACTCTTTCGTCCTGTACTTGACGAAGACTTCGGTCGCGCTCAGAAGCTTTTGAACCACTACAGTCGACCCATCAGAAGTAGGTGCTATCGTGTATAGGCTGATCCAGTGGCTGATTATGATTTCTAGAGGCGAGTGAAGTTGAGGACGGTGTATGGGCCTCCCGCTGGATGGGTTCTCAGTCTACGCCAGACCACGAGGTATGCAAAATCTTATAGTTTGGTGTCGTTCCTCCCTGACAGACTTTAATGTGTCATAGCTGCCGCTTTTTGACCGTGTCTATGATGCGCTCGACGTCTATGGTCCAAAGCAGAATATGGAGAAATATACATCTGACCTTAAACGTGGCGACATCGTGCTGGTTGAGATGTACGTTACGCGTTGGACCGTGAAGGACGATGCAACCGACAAAGGCGAAAGCAAACCAAGCTACGGAAAGAAACGCGAATGGAAGAGGTGGAATGTCGAGTTTCGACTGGACGCTATCTCTGTATTATATCCGGGCAGTGATTACGCAGAGGAGGATGCTCGAGAGGACGAAGAATTCCAGGCATAGAGATGGGCTCCGTCTGGATGATCAGTGATTTCATCGTATTTCGTTCATTATGTACATGTATCTCGAGAATATTGTGACTAGGTGTACGGTTATACGAACTGTAGAATACCTGTGTATACCAATACACGACCTACCTCTGCTTGGTATAGTTTAATGATTCACCAGTTGATTATCTGCGAACAACGGTACGTACATCGCTCTGTGATAACCCGTGGTCGTCCTCGATCTCAATAGCACTAGCGCTCAACCGACCTATTTGCATCGATCATATCCGTCGCCTATTATGCGTCCTTGCTCCTCTCGTCTATAACGCTTTTCGCCGGCACGACCACAATGATAAAAGTCGAAGACCTATCGCCGGTTCTCTACCGTACGCACCATGTACTCCTCTGTCATAAACTTTCGCGCATACTGGTTTCCTCGTACCTCTGATAGCGCGCGCTATATCACAACCTCCGGTCACCGCTACAACGTTGCGAAGGGCCTAGATGTACCGGAATTGTCGCCTTTCATAGACCAGCAGTATACGGTGGAGGCTATGAAGGTCGCCCTTGGCCATGTAGATGGCACAGCCGATGAATTTGCAGTGTATTACACTACCCACCCTATCCCCTCATCCGCCAATCGCTCTTTGCTCGCAGTCAATCCACCTCTGGAATGGCGGGGGGATATTGTCGTATTTCGGGTTAGAAAGTCGGACAATACGTGTGCTCTCGTCAATATGCGACGGGGCGACGACTTACTAGCACTTGAAGCTGTCCGAAGGTACGTCGTGGTGCATTCTATATGTACTGTACGCTGATCACTCCATCTCATAGACTGGTCAAACACATCACTCGAGAAGGTTAACGTGTAGGTTCAAGGTGTATCTGGATTTTACTTGTAACCCCGATTGTATGGCTACAAGTAATATGTTGGACCATGAATGCTGGATATACAATGTACGAATGCCCGCCTCTTACCGCATACTTTGCTTCCGCCTCACGGCTGAATATTGGTGTGATATTGTTCGGTCACAGGATAACTACTCGATCGTCGGCAGACAAACAATCGCCCACACAAGTCTGCATGGACCCATCATAGCTCGGTGACCGATCATAGAGTATGGCTGAGCGGTCCTTTTGTCATTAGTATATGTCCTCGGATGTTTCACTTCGCACGTATTGTATACGTGGATAAGTCCAGGTCAATTGTCTTCATCCCATTTGTACCCGTGTATTCATGATCAATCTTATTCGTCAAGATCAGCTCAATTCATCATAAAATGACTTCGCCCGCGCTTGGAGTAACCCCAGATCACCGTGATCTTTGGGGGACTTGCTATACAGAGTACAGAGCATGTAACGCGTAAGGTTCGCTCCTCCTTAGGTCATCCTCATGCTGATAGCCTGTTTAAACAGCAATGTGGCAACGAAAACAGTTTTTGTTGGACTGGTTTGATTGTAAGATGTTTTTTTGTTAGACATGGGTCCCCCAATCGATACAATACCATTTATTGTCACTTTGATCAGACTGGATGCGTTTCCTCGATTGGTGCCCATGCGAAGCGTACGTCCGTTGCCACATAACCGCGCACTTCCTACTAATTTACGTTTGGTAATTGTATAAAAGCCAACGTGACCGCTATTCGTTAAGGGCTATAGACAGCACTTTCATGGAGACTGTCGCAGATTGTTCCACTCACCCGATCGCTCCGCAGGTATATACTTCTATTGGTTCCTTATTGTCAGGCTGACTCCGATGTAGGATAAGTCGTTGTCCATACCAGGTCTACGTCTTGGCAATGATCTCATGCGCAAACTCGCAGCTGTTGCATCCCAAGTGGACATGGCACGCAATCTATACCCCATTGCAGATTCGCCATCCGCCACCTTCTGGAAAACGATGGAGAATGATACCACGGTGCTTTGCCACAACGGTAAACCCGCGGTATTCAATCTTGTTGCCCTGTATAACGCACATGCTACTCATTGGCCATCTCGTGCTGGTAGAGAAGGGTCGATAAATGTCCGACCGGTACGAAACGATGACCTCATCGCTGCGGACAGACTTTTGCACAGTCATGACCTGTGCGCTCGTTCAGGTGCGTTGGTGGTTGGTCTACTACAATAACAAATGATCTCTTATTGTTCGTTTAGACACGATCTGCTTCGATAGCCTCACTATCCAGATTTCCGACCACAATGATCGAGTTCGTCCGCATTGTATCCTTTACGATCGGCGACATATGCACCACAAGTCCCTGATCTTCGATGTCCCTTTGCAATCCGACGATCTACGGCATCACGATATCCTCGCGATCGAGTGCAAGCTTATCAAAGACAAAAGCGAAGTTGGGGACAATCGTACCGACTTTATGGTACAGCGTGTGGCGCGGTTGGTAAAAGTGGCAGATTGGTCTGGTTCTGATCAGTAGTGCGGTCACTTCGACATCGACAACTCTACGGCTCTATCCTGGGTCCTTGACCTGTCTAGTCTTCTATCTATCTATCTATCTATCTATCTATCTATCTATCTATCTATCTATCTATCTATCTATCTATCTATCTATCTATCTTCCTCTGCGCAACCGTTCCTCTGCGCAACCGTTCCTCTGCGCAACCGTGCTTTGCTCGTCATCATGTCTCAAATCACTATGTGCTCCGATCTCCATCAACACGTCCTACTCAAGCTTAACCGCGAAGTTGATTTGGATTCATTCTTGAGGTCAGTTACTTGTTTACTGCAGATGTTTCCTTGTGCTGACTTGTTTTATTCAGAAAGCCTTACGGGGAACAACTTAGTGAACTATATTCGTGGGACCTCATGACTTTGATGGGTCTCGCGATGATATCCTCATATGGACGAGTCATGGCTGTGCGCGCATTGGAGTCCAAGCGCACCTCGTTTCTGCGCAGATTTGTCCGCGACACAGGTCATTTTGTCCAGGTCATGCGGGATACTCGTGCGATCCTTGGTGGAAGTGCATGCCTTGCTATATTGCAGGGCGCACCGAGATGGGCCCCAGGCGATCTGGACGTGTTTTGCCCCCACGACACGTACGAGACTTTCTGCATCTATATCGTCGACAAGCTCGGCGGAACGGTCGTTCAACACCAGGATACTGATGATATCTTGCGTCATCGTCCCGACAACTGTCCGCAAGGCATATGCGACCGCCGTCTCATTCGAACATCAACCATCACTTTCGATGTCATGTGTTCCTACTCAGTCGCCGCAACTGAACCTCTCGCACACTCGTTCTCTACGCACTTGATGAACTTTATCAGTGCTGATAGTGTCTGTGTTGCTTATCCGTGGTTGTTCACCGACCGCGTATGCGTTGCCAGACCGGATAGCGAAGGTCACGATCATGATCTAGAAATTCGCAAGTATACCAGCCGCGGTTATCGGTACCGGTCTGGGTTGCAAGATACCTCTTCATATCGTTTGCAGGAGCGCTGCCCAGGGAATGGTCATTGCTGCAGAGCGTTGCGTTATTTCGGTGATTCAAATTGTCTGTCCGTAACCTTCGACTATCCTCATTCCCTCGTTAATCTCTACACACCCATTCATTTACCTGCGTTTGGCACACCACCCCCGGAACTTGCATGGACAACAGCATGGGTCTGGGGTGGTAACCCTTGTAATAGAGGGACATGCACGTTGCGAGTAGATCCATCTGTACACGCGGTCATCCTGTGCGACGCGCATCGGCTTGTATAATTAGAGTCCGAGTCGTTACAAACTATACCGCCTGGGTAGCACTGAGTACGGCCTTCGTTCTATCATTACTCGATGATCTATTGATTTCACATGGAACCATCGCGAACTATTGTATTGTTGCCCCCTCAATACAAGCCTTCCGGCCGATTCGATCATACCCGCGTATTACCAATCTTATTCCAATGCACGAGTATATAACTGAAGTTTCGAGTGACAGGCCTCCTCAGTATCAATTCGTCACTCTGAATGGCTGCTCCTGCGCAAGCTATACACTCGGTGGGTTGTTTGATTTTAATCGTGTTTTTTATTTACAGACATACTCAGCTGCTGGTGGACCGCATTCGTGAATCACTGCGCCGATCCCGTGAGCAGGAGGAATGCAGACAGGAAGATCGTCTGAGGACCCTGGTATCTCTTATCACCTCTCCTGTGCTTCCAAGATGGCAGCCGACCGGGGACAGGGAGGAGACCCTCTACCGTGGCAACTGCCCAGGTATTTTCACGTTATTGGGTCGATTCGCGCGAGAGCCTAGCATATGGGATTGCGACTCGCCTCCTGCCATGTCCGCACGGCTCTACGTCAGTGTTTGCCTCGATGGCGGTCAATTGGCTTCGAATGATCTTTGCGAGTCCACAGGTGAGTATTTTGATCACGTATTATCAGTCCGATACATTACTTACTCATGAATTATAGTATCCCACCCTGTCACCGATACATTCCGCTTTGTCTGCAATCCCGTACAACGCGATGGTCGTGTTGCGTATCCTGTCTACGATAGGACCAGACGTTTACGAGGGATGGATGCACCGGCGGATCTTGCACTCTCGTTGTACTACTTCAACGACGGCGATGGAGTCATGGTTGAATTCTCTGTGCACCGTGTTTTTGCGGTCGGAGTCCCTCATATACAACTCACAGCCACCCGGGTCGTTAGAGTGGAGCGGATCAGGTAGACGACCAGCATCCTCTGCTGTGGCGACATCACAACTACAGGTGTGTCGTAGTCGGACCTGCATAAATGATTGTAACTCGATTTGAACCTGTGAATGAGTATTTGGCGTATTCAGAATGAAAATAGAAGTATTGATCTCACTTGATTATTCGACCTTACCTCGGTCACGCTTGTCCTGCACGCTTGTTTGCTTCACTTCGCTTCAGTGCTGTAGCCGGAGTACAAAACATAGTATACGTTTGGGCGAGCATCGTGATGATGGTGTTACAGTACAAGTACTTTACGTTAGGCGAAAAGTAGTCGCGCTAAGTCGCATCGACTTCTTGATCACATTGTGTGTATTAGGCTCGTTCCCATACGTCTCGATCTCCGACGCTGTCGTAAGGTGTCTCGGGTTTTCGTTGTCAGCTCTGAGCCCACTACTTAACTCAGACGAACACCGTGACACGCTAGAACGAATGGGTACGAGTCTAGTGTATATGGTCGCCGGTAAAACAAATCATAACGAGTTATTGCGGCGCTGCGTGCCGCACGCCAGGTACGAGACCC